>PVHY01007988.1:0-64212 GCA_004024945.1 Uropsilus gracilis
GGTCTCGCTACAGGCCCCAGGCGGGACTCGAACCGTGATCCCTAGCCCCGGCCGCTTCATAGGCTGAAGCTTACAGGCACGAGCCACCATGCCCGGCCTGGACAGTTGTCTTGAGTTTCACCTCAAGTGTAGTTATGTTCTTCATACCAGAAGTAGGAGACACAGATGACATTATGTAGACATGATGGAATGCAAAAGCACAAATCACAATATTGAAAAAATACTGGCAACACAGTCTACCATAGAGTATTGATTGTTTCCCTCTTGATGGTGTGACTGACTGGAAGCTTGACTGACTGCCGCTGTCCAGCCTTATGAGAGAGTATTGTAGTAATGTTACTAGCCCAGGAAAGTGTCAGAATTCAAAATATGTTTCCACTGAACGTAGATGACTTTCACAACATCCCAAAGTCAAAGAATCTAAATAATTGGGGACAGCCTGTATTTGTGTCTTACCTCCCTGTCCTAATCACCGTCTTGGACATCATATTGCCTTAAGCAGGACCATGCCACACATTCAGTTCCTCACGGTTCATCAAACCTTCTGACTCTGAAGCCGCAGTGGGGACCAGGGATCGTGCTTCGAATCCTGCTTGGGGCAACGTAGCGAAACCTGGTTCTAAAAAAATAACTGGGCGTGGTGGCACGCGCCTATAATCCGAGCTACCTGGGAAGCTGAGGCTGGGGAATGCTTGAGTCCTTGGTACCCTGGGCAACGTGAACCTGCAGTTCCACGGACAAAAATAGTGAGCCCTAGTCTCAAAAAACAAAAAACAAGCAAACAAAAAAAAAAAAAACAAGCACCTTATGACTGATGAAATGTATTTGTCTTTAGGTGGGAACATCCCTTGCTCATCACAATTTGGTCTCTTTTAGGGGCATGCTCTTTTGAAGCATTCACTCTCAATTTAATAACTATTTCAAACCATGTCCTATAGATTATTTTTATACAAAATTTCTTCCATATTAAAAATTTTAAATACCTATAGAAAGTGTTTTAATTTGCAAATTATAAGTTTACGTGCATATATAGGCCTAGTGAAGAAAATACATAATAGAGACAAGGAGATTGTAGAGACAGAAAAGTTCTAGGCATTCAATGAAACAGAAAATGCCAAAGCTAATTTCCCCTTGATGAGTATACCTAGAGACCTCTTTTTAGTATTGGTATAAATTACAAGGATACCTATGTAATGAATATCTGTAGATTTCCCTTTCTACCTGCTAACCGAGATTTACATTTGTCTTTTTCACTATTAGTAAAGAAAACAATCTCATATTATGTTGGGTAAACTGATCCTTGCCCCCATTGACTTTGTGGATTAGGAACCTATAATCATAGCCTGTTATGGCTTAACATCTTAAGATCATCATTATGGAATCAGTTCACTGGTGTTCATGCCTGCAGTCATCAGAACATACTGATAGAAATTGTATTACTGCTCTGGCCTGAACAGAGATGAAATTAAGTATAGAGCCCTTTGTGTAAGACCCATGAAAGGTTTCCAGCTTGTGAAAGCTACTTATTGGGAGCTTCTGCCAGAGGCTGAGGTGTGTCTGTGTGTTTGGTTGGGTGTGGGGAGCTCTCTAGAGCCGAAGGGCAGCCTGTTCTGGTCCCAGATTTGCAAAACACCACCTACGTGCTGACCTGAGTAAAAGCATGAGGGTGTGAGGTTTGTTCTTTACCCCACCTAATTTGGAGAGGTGCATGCTTTTACTGAGGCTCTAAGTTGCCTTTTTTGTTACCATGGAAACCGCTTATTTCTCACCAAGATTCGTATAATAGATAACTCTAGGAAATCAGAGATGATCCTTTCCTTTGGAAGACTATATTTTTAGAGAACTCAACAAGAAATTGAGTCTTTTTGTAAAACTATGTTTTTGAGCAGTTCCTATGTACTTAGCTCTATACCTTATTTTGTCTTCATAACTGCTATATGAAGTAGGTATTATTACTAGTCCCATTTCATAGTTATGGATATTATGTCCTCATGATATAAGGCTTAAAAAGGCTAATTGAGTTGTAAAAAAGATTCACAGGTGATGGATGGTACATAGCAAATCAGGCAGTTTATGGCCTTTTTTTTTCTCCATTAAGAAAATAAAAACCAATAAACCAAAACAACTATTGACTGTAATAAAAGGGTGGTGATTCTCATTTCCTTGTTGAGGATGGAGCTCTTAAATGGTTCATTAGTTGCAGATAAATTTCCTGAGAACAGGAATTGTATTTTATTCATCACTGTGTGACTGTCTTTCATAGTGTAGACACTTACTATTTACATATATGTTAAATTGACTATGAGTAAATCAACTGAATATTCTGACTCTTAGAGTTTCCCAAATGTAAGCCTCTAACAATAGCAACAAAGACTCATTAGCACCTTACTATGAATGAGATAACAATTTAAGGGCTTCACATATATTAATTCATATAAAGAGAGTTTCTATTGTTTATCTCTTTCACAGAGGAGGAAATGACAGCATAAAAGTATTAAATTACTGGTTAGTTTATCATGGAGCCAGAATTCTAACCCAGTAGTCTGATTCCAGAGTCCACACTGGTAAACTCAATGCTATAAACACCTTGACCAACTCCCAAAATGAGGGCCCAACTATTGCATAGACCTATGGATGGATCCCAGAGTAGGTTCAGATGACTCCAAGGGCATAATTTAGCATTTCTGCCAGGAGGGGGCATCCTAGGAATCAGTATGGATCAGGGAATAGTAAAATTCCAGTTATCTCATGCCAGTGGACTCATCTCTTTGTGGCAGGCAATGAGGAAGATAACTTTAAAAATAAAACTTTTGGGAGAGTTTTATGGATAGTAATAAATGAACTTTTGGTAGCTGTGTGACCTTGAATAAATTACTTAACCTCTCTGTGCCTTAGTTTCCTTATCTGCAAAATGTGCATAGTGATAGTAGTTACCTCATACATGTAAACCTCTAGGGCAATGCCTGGTTGCTACATTGTGTCTACCTTTATAAAAAGAGCACATTCAAAGAGGAGTAATACATCTTTCCTTTTTGCACACCTGGGTAGGTGTTGACTAAATACTGACTACTATTATGTTATATTATTATGCTTTTATAAATATATGTAATACATCTGTGGCAGGGATGAAAATGTGCCTTGCAGCTCTCCTCCTGATGGTAGGGGTTGGTAATTGACTCCAACTTTGCCTCTGAATCCAGCACCTCTTTCTTCTGAGGTCACACTTCTCACAGGCTGCTCTTTGCCTGTGATTAGGTGGGACAGATCATTTCTAGGAGATGTGTTACTCCTGTGATGGCAACTGGGGCTTGAGGAATCCCACAGTGCGGTCTTCTAATACTCTCACGTTTTCTCTCTTTACAAGATTCAATCCTGCATTGTATACCAGCTCTTCCAGGCTCCTCCAGCTCCCTGCCCATTTCCCCTGTGGGTGGTTCTCCCAGTATATCTCTTTCATGTCTGATCCTGTTTTGGTGTCTTTTTTCTCAGAGTATCTGGGCTGAGACAAAATCCAGCAGTCACTGATACAGTTTCTTCCAGTCATAAGGTTAATACAACTTCAGCAAGCCTTGACAAAGGTTCTGACATACAACCCTTTCTCAAATGTCACTAAGCTTTTTTTATTTTATTTTTTTTTTGTATTTACTGATATCATAGCACATGATATTTACTTGTCCTACTGCCAGAAACAATATTTGTTTTGTTTTGGATGAATCCTGATAAACTCATTTTTCCAAATCCTATTTACTGCTAAGAAACATTATTTCCAATAATCAGAAATACTTCTAAGACTTGTTTGGGTTGTTGCAGAAAGGAAATGAAATTAAATACTATACAGTGTTATACTGACTCACTAGGTTTTATAATGCACAATACTCATCACTTTATTTATTTATTTATTTATGTATTTATTTATGTATTTATTTATTTATTTATTTTGAGACTAGGTCTCACTATTTTTGCCAATGGAACTGCAGGCTCACGGTGCCGGTGGTACCATGGACTCAAGCAATCCCCAGCCTCAGCTTCCCAGGTAGCTAGGATTACAGCCACCATGCCCAGCTATTTTTTGGGACTAGGTCTCACTGTGTTGCCCCGGATGACTCAAACCGCTATCCTCAGACCTCACTGCAACTCCATTAAGCTGTCGCGTACAAGCATGCGCCACTGTTCTTGTCCCTACTCATCACTTTATTTATTTATTTATTTTTTTAGACTAGGTCTTGCTATTTTTGCCCGTGGAACCGCAGACTCTCGTTGCCCGGGGTACCACACTCTCAAGCAATCCCCAGCCTCAGCTTCCCAGGTAGCTGGGATGACAGGCGTGCACCACCACGCCCAGCTATTTTTTTTGGAACTAGGTCTCGCTACGGGCCCCAGGCGGGACTCGAACCGCAATCCCTAAGCCCCGGCCGCTTCATAGGCTGAAGCTTACAAGCACGAGCCACCGTGCCCGGCCTTACTCATCACTTTAAATGCTAATGAACAGGTTCACAAAACCATCTTTTCCTTCCTTCCTTCCTTCCTTCCTTCCTTCCTTCCTTCCTTCCTTCCTTCCTTCCTTCCTTCCTTCCTTCCTTCCTTCCTTCCTTCCTTCCCCCTCTATATAAAACAACACATGAATATAGAGTATCCCTCTCTACAGGAAGCTTATGCCATAAACAGGCAATGGGACCTATTCATAAATGACCGTAACACAAAGTGACAGCAGTATGTGCTGTACAGTGTAAATGAACTGTTTGTGTGTCACATTCTTGGCATTTTCCCAGCGTGATCAGCCGCTTCTCGGTCATGGCTGGGCAGCAGTTCCCTTGGTAGCCCAATTCTGGGATATGCCTTTGGGAATTAACTCACGTTTCCAAGGATTCTCTGAGCTGTGTGATAAATATAGTAATTTGTGTGTGTGTGTGTGTGCGTGTGTGTGTGTGTGTGTGTGGAAAAAGAAAATGGCACGTGAATTCTAAGGCATGTTGTTCTCAACCCTCAGCCACCTCCATTCTCCAAGGTAAGTAGATTGTGGTGATTTCAGAGTTATTCTAGGGTTTTTTAATTGTTCTATACATTTCTTACTTTGCTAATCATTTATATACTCAAATAAGCTTAACATCTTTCCTTCAAATCAGTCCTAAAGTTGGGGATCACTTTTATTTGTGCAAATACAATGTTTGTTAAATAAGTAATTTTAGGAAGCTGAATAGGTAACTGAAATTTTAAAAAGTACTATAGTAGAAGACTACTATAGTAGACTTATATGGTCCATTAGCTTCCATCTCTAGTTCATCTTCCTGTTGCACCCTTCTTAGTAATTACTATAGTTATCTGCTGCATCTATTTGTATACTTATTTACAGCTTTTATTAGAATGAAAACCAGAAAAACAAGCTTATTCTCTGTTTCTGGAAAATCTGTCATAGTGCTTGACTTAAGTACATCATTGTTAAATAAATTGCATCCACTTTACATAGCAGAATTGTAAAATTTAAAGGTAGAAAGGAGTTTAGTTCAACAAATAGTTACTGAATTTCTGCCATGTGTCTTCCTCCCCCACACCCTCCCTCTACCTCCTTCCATAGATGGGAAAAAAAAGATGACTGCATAAAATCTATTGAGGGTTCTTCTGGTTTTGAACTGATTATATCTAAGGCATAGTTTCTGTGTTTTGGTTACACAACAAATGTAATCCATTTTTTTAATGGTTTTATAAGAAGGAAGGAAACTTTGTACAGGTTTGGGGCATCTCCATGAGATACCATCCTTCAGTTGGGCAAGTAATATCCTTTGATTAAGACTGGAATTACCCTTGTCAACTAATCCCTGGGTCTTCTGTGCTGGGATCACCCTTGTACTACTCCCTAGGGGCCTTAGGAAATAGCTCAATCTATGATTGGAATTTCAAGTCAAAACACATTTATCTGAGCAGAATTTTAATGATTTATCAAAGAGAGGAGGGATTTTCCCAAACACATCTGAACTTACCAAATTACTGATCCCATTAACTATGTTTTCTCTTGAGCATCTTGCTTTAAACAAAGCAATTACTGCCGAAATCATCAAATGTATGTTTCATAAAAGCTTGTGACTAAGTTTTTGTTTGATTAGCAGAAACTCAGTAAAAGTAAATATTGTTGGAGAAGGCAATTTCCAAGCCCTTTTTTTTCCTTCTTCATTGAATTAGCTTTTTAAAAGCGCTGCTCTTTACTGAGACTAAGCGCCTTTTTCCAGCTGTCCTATTGTGTAGCTCAAGGTCTTGTTAATACTATTATCTGGCCCTGAGATTACAGGTAATTGTGATAAAACACAAGCTTCAGTTTCTGTAATCGCATCCAGAAATCTGCTCCTGCTCCAGGCCTTCATATCAGGTGTTTGTTAAACTCAGTTTTCTCACCTGTGATATCCCTCTGGCCTGCAGTAAACAGAGGTGTGTGACAGGGTTAAGGCTACTTTGTGGCCCGTTGTCTTCTCTTTCTTTTCCTTTCCTTTTTTTAAAATCATATGACAGAACCTCTCCTGTGGCCAACTTGTGTACAAAGTGTGCTAAATGGGAAAATTATATATTTTAAAATAGGCATATTTGAAACAATAACACTTTTGAATGTGAAATGTACCAAAGGCCACATGTCTTTGGCTTTGCTTGTCAAATGGAGAGGCTGCCAGAACCACTTGGCTCCATGGTTCTCATGCCCTGTAGCCCAGCAAATTGACATGTAAGTAGGCAACACACAAAGAGGCTCAGCCCATGAGAAAACGCGTTTGGGGGCTTGGGCTGGCTTCCTTTCTCTCTGTGTGCAGTTCTTTCCAGCTTTCCAGCTTCTGTCCCATCTTAGTTTTCAAAAAGGAGAGATTAAACGTGTCTGGTATTTCAGCATGTTAACAGCACAGGCAACATGAGCTAGCACTCAGACCACTGTTCTGCCTGTCATACGGAAGGAATTGCCTTTCAGGGGAGATTATAATTGTGTGTTGTAGCCTCACAAGTGCACATTCTGCCTAGAGGAAAGTGCACAGAAGAGGAGGCCGTGTGCTGCCACTCGGGTCTCTTTGTGGAGGGCTGCATAAGGGTCCTTCCAAGGCACAGTCAACTCTTCTGGGCTTAATGAGTCATCTTTTTGTGTGATGCCTACTTCAAAAAAAAAAAAAAAGAAAAGAAAAAAGTGGAGAGGGGGGGAAGAAATGCACTCTTCCCAAGCAAGTTGCTTTTCTAGGCCCTGCAGCTTTGTCTAAGAGTTTTGTACATTCCTGATGACATCATTTACAATGCTAGTGCACAGACAGTAAACAAGAAATAATTTAGCTTTCGGGCACCTAGACAAAACTTAAATAGTCCAATTTAGAGAAGTGATAATAAGCTTTATAAACAGTGAGCCCATAAGCTTAAACAACAAGCATGACCCCAGTTCTCTTCAGAATATGATGTGTTGAAAGATGGCTATGGGGAAAAGTAGAAGCATGAACTGCTGAACAGGCTTAAGTCCATGTTCTAGTGTTAATCTCAAACCACGTGTCCCTGTTAGAGGATGAAATACAGGTACTTATGAGAAAGTCCTTAAGATCCTTGAGTCAGAGCATTTCATCTATAAGAAGGGAAAAGGTAAGATTTCCACCTACCTCACAGGAATGTTAGAAGATTGAGAAGATAAACATTTCTCTATAGGGAAGGTGTTTTGTAAATAGAAAACACTATTACTGTTCTCTTGATCAAATTTCCCCGACAAGTGAAGCTGATAAAAGCTACCTCACAGGGGGATTAGAGGATGAATTAATTAATGTCTTTATTGAGACCTAACCTTGGTCATCTTTCTTGATAGTTGTAAGCCACTTCTGATGTTTAGACATGACTCACTTATATAGTCCCATATGTGCAGTCTTTTGCCTTGTCTCAAAGGTTGGCATGCTAGGGAATGATAGGGAATGGTGAACATGTTGATAGAAGAAAATAGGTCTTTAAAAGAATGACTGACCCTGCCTTTTTTCTCTTCAAGGTTATGCCTACAAATAGTCTTTGGAGTCTTGCTAATCTTTGTTGTGATGTCTGAATATAGGAACTGTTTTGACCTTTGGTCTTCCAGGAAATACTTACTTTTTTATCTCATATTCCCAAAGGAGAAAGGAAGTCATAAAGACAAGCAGTGGTTGATTGTCAGGCTGCAAATAGTAGTCTTCTCTGTGACAGGTGGTCTGATCTGGCTCTTTCTGAGAGTTTGGGCTCTAGTTGTTCTAGATGGAGAGCCTCAGACTCAAATCAGTAACCATCACTCTGCACCCTAACTCCTCTAGCTCTCCAGTAGTGCGCCCTTCACCCTGCATACCAACTCTGCACCTCCTTTTCAAGTTCAGTACTGGGTCTCTAGTCACTGATGTGGGTGCATACCCAGGAGTCAACAGCAGGGTGGAGGTGGGGAGGGGAGGTAGAGGGGGCGCCATACAGCAGTTGCTCCTCTCTCTGTGGGCTGTGCTGTCCTAGTATCTGTCACCATAAACACAACATAATTACAATTTTTCCTACCCCTTCCCATCATATCTTTTTTTTTAATTTTGAGACTAGGTCTCGCTCTTTTTGCCTGTGGAACCCCAGGTTCATGTTGCCTGGGATGCCACAGACTTAAACAATCCTCAGCCTCAGCTTCCCAGGTATCTGAGATTACAGGCACGTGCCACCACACCCAGCTAATTTTTTGGAACCAGGTCTTGCTACATTGCCCCTGGCGGGACTTGAACTGTGATCCCCGGTCCCTGCCGCGGCTTCCTAGGCTGACACTTACAGGCACGCGCCACTGTGCCCGGCTTTCCCATCATATCTTTGCTCCCAAGATGTTTGGTAATCCTCGATTTATCTTTTTGGGGTAATTGACTCTGTTTCTTTGTAATTCAGTTGTCTTCACTGCCATCTTTCCAGACTTCTTACTCATCTTAGCTAACCTATGAGAAAATACAATTAGTATCCTTTTTGATGACTATGAACGTTGCAAATAATAAGGTAAAATTAAAATATTTAGGCAAAGACTAAGTGGGAAAATTTAAGAATTAAAAAGTATGTAACTATTACAAGCTCTAAAGGGAAAAAAACCTCAGCTTTTTTCTCCTTGGCTAGGAAAAAAATCCAGTTCTTCCCTATTACTTTTCTTCCTTGTGTGTCTCCTTTATATTATTATTATTATTATTATTATTATTATTATTTTGAGACTGGGTCTCGCTATTTTTGCCCATGGAACCACAGGCTCACGTTGCCCAGAGTACCATGGACTTAAGTGATCCCCAGTCTCAGCTTCCCAGATAGCTGGGATTACAGGCGCGCGCCTTCATACCCGGCTATTTTTTTGAGACTAGCTCTCTCTATGTTGCCCCGGGCAGGTCTCGAACTAAGATCCTCAGTCCCAGCTGCGACTCCATATGTGGTTGTTTACAGGCACGTGCCACCGTGCCTGGCTCCTTTATCTTATTAGAGAACACTATGATATTTTTGGTCACTAAATGTTTGGCAGTTTTTCCTCATAGCAAGTAATAATTCTCTGTAACCCCAATGGGACTTAAGTACTTTCTGGAGATAGCTTCAGATCCCACAGGCTCAGGACTCAGTCTCAGGGGCCCCAAAACTGCCACCACCCACTTCAGATGCAATTGTCAGCCATGAGTCCCCCAGTTACTCACAGCTACTGTTTCTTGTGATCCTCTCCTTGGACTCCATGAATTTGCTAGAGCAGTTCACAAAACTCAGCTAGCACTTGTTTACTAAAGAGTTGATGAAGGGTACAGATAAACAGCCAGGTGAGATATTTAGACAAATATCTGAGAGAGTCTAGAGTACAGGAGTTTCAGCCTCTGTGAAGCTGAGGTACACTATCATGGTGTGGTATGGTCACCTACTTAGAAACCCTAAACACCATACTGTTGAGAATTTTAGGGGACCTTCATTATGTGGGTATAATTGATTAGTAGCTACAGTTTTAACCCTTCCCCTTTCTTAAAAGAATAGGGAAGGGGGCTATAAAGTCCAAGCTTCTGATTATGGCTTCGTTTTTCTAGTGACCAACTTCCACTGAGGAACCATCCAGAAGCCCACCCAAGTCACCTCACTAGAACAAAAGAAATTACATGAGTTTTGGAAGCCTTGTGTCAGAAACCACAGTCAAAGACCAAATGTTAGAAAAAAAAGATGCTCCTCAGGTTATTACCACTTAGGAATTTACCAGAATTTTAGGAGCTCTATGACAAGAACTAGGAGTATATATATTATAAATCACAGTATCTCACAAACATCAATGTAAGATACAAAGTAGTTCTTGGCTTATAGAAAGTAGAACTCGTAAGCCCTATGTTCTCAAACTACAATATTATGAAATTACAGACAATGTAAATATAATTAAAAGAACCTAACCTTGGCCAAGTGTGGTGGGGCATGCCTGTAATACCAGTTACCTGGGAGGCTGAGGCTGGGGATCACTTGAGTCCACGGGTTCAAGACAACCCTGGGCAACATAGCGGGACCTAGTCTCTTAAAAAAAAAGGACCTAACCTTGAGGATATTTTAAAAATTACAACAATTATAAAAATTGCATAGTTTACAATTGTAAAAATTACAAATTACAATACTACAAATTATAAGATAATAAAGAATAAACAACAATTTTTCAATTTCAGCACAATTAAAATATATAGGCATTTACTAAAGCAATGTTTAGGGTAGAAGTTGTTAGTGTTAATATGTAAATAAAAAATAAATAAGGTAACAAAAAGGTAATATTTAAAGAATTTAGAAAGTAACAGACTGAAGAAAATAGAAAATTGAATTAAATGATAGTAAAACTAGAATAAGCAAACTAATTTACTGATGATTATTAGGTTTGTTTTTATAAATTGAATTGGTTTTATTAAATGATGCATGATTTGGGCAGCTTGCTATCTAGATATTGCCTGAAGATTTTTTAACTTTTAGAAACAATTGATAAATTGCAGAGCAAGTTATTAGCACAGAAAAAACTGTAATCAACCAACCAACTTCCCTTTATCCCACTCTTCCAAAAATAGAAGATGACAGGGTACATATTCATTAGTTTGTGACAAAGTGTAAAAAAAGTGACAAATTTATTAGTTATGAAAACTGAAAGGAATATGGGAGAAATAAATTTAGATTTATATCATATGTTACAGTGGGTTTTAGTTGGATTAAAATTTTAAAATACTTGTGATATATATCATATAATACATATGATAAATATATGCTCATATATATCATAATATTTATTCTTTTGGTGAAAGAAAATAAAATCTATTTGCCCTTTAGATAATTTTATGACATGAAGCAATAGTATATATTTGAGGGCAGATGGATCTGTAAATAGGATTTTTAAAAAAAATTTCTGTAGGATAAATAGCAAAGCTAAATAATGATAAATATGATGAATAAAAATTACCATATGGCCGGGCACAGTGGCATGTGCTTGTAAGCGACAGCTTATGGAGTCATGGCGGGGTCTGGGAATCATGGTTTGAGTCCTACCCAGGGCAACATAGTGAGACCTAGTCCCACAAAATAGCTTGGCGTGGTGGTGCCTGCCTGTAATCCCAGCTACCTGGGAAGCTGAGGCTGGGGATCACTTGAGTCCGTGGTACCATGGGCCACATGAACCTGTGGTTCCACGGGCAAAAATAGCAAGACATAGTCTCAAAAAAAAAAAAAAAATTATTATATAACATAAAGAAAATAAATAGTATAAATTTATGTCATAATACTAAGTACCTTCAGGACAAGTAGTCAAAAGAAATGATATAAGCATTTGTTCATGTACAGTATTATTTATAAAAATGAAAAATTAGAGTCAAGCGGCCTTCCTGCCAGTGAGGTTAATTATGGTATTTCTGTAATAGATACTATGATGACACAACCATTAAAAATAATGACTTAGACTCATTCATATGAAAAGCTATACATGAAGTGGGATAAGAGAAAAAAATAAGTCACAGAATATGTACAGTATGTCTAATAACAGTACGTAACATTTGGAGATACATTTATTGATCACACATAGAGAAGGTTCTAAGTGATATAAAAAGAAGAATCTGTAAAGTTGAATTAAGAGGGTGCTTAGAGATAAGTAAACGTCATTTTTACTTTATGCACTTCTGTATGCTATTATATTCATATGTTGCTTTTATAACTGAATTTTAAAATATACATAAAAAATCAACTAAATATTGAGGTTCATCAGTAATTAAAGCTTTCCAAATTAAGATACTTTGAGTTAGTTAAAGCAAAAAGCTTTACATTGGAATGTCTATAAAGAAATTGGTCTCCTTTTCTTGAAAGTATGTCAGATTTCTGGAGAGCAGTCTGGCAATACATAAAAATGTAAAAATGAACCTATCTTTTGATACTTAAACCCAACTTTTGAAACTATATCCTGAGAGAAACTCAAAGAGAAATAAAATATTTGCATAAAAATGTTTATAACCAGAAACGGTGGTGTGTGCTTGTAAGCGACAGCTTAGGGAGTCGCGGTGGAGCCTGGGGATCGTGGTTTGAGTCCCACCTGGGGCAACACAGTGAGACCTAGTCCCACAAAATAGCTGGATGTGGTGGCGCGTGCCTGTAATCCTAGCTACCTGGGAAGTTGAGGCTGGGGATTGCTTGAGTCTGTGGTACCACAGGCAACATGAGCCTGCGGTTCCACGGGAAAAAATAGGGAAACCTAGTCTCAGGAAAAACCCCAAAAAACTATGTTTATAGCCACATTATTATTATTATTATTATTATTATTATTTTTGAGACTAGGTCTCGCTATTTTTGCCCGTGGAACTGCAGGCTCTCGTTGCCCAGGATACCACAGACTCAAGCAGTCCCCAGCCTCAGCTTCCCAGGTAGCTGGGATTACAGGCGTGCGCCACCACACCCAGCTATTTTTTTGGAACTAGGTCTCACTACGGGCCCCAGGCGGGACTCGAACCGCGATGCCGCTTCATAGGCTGAAGCTTACAGGCACGAGCCACCGTGCCTGGCCTAGCCACATTATTTTTTAATAAAAGAAATAATCTAGAACAGACAGGTATATTCATACAGTAGAATATTATATTACTAAATAATTCCCAGGAAAATTTTATATAGGACTGAGAATTTTTAAGAAGCAGAACTCAGATATAAATCTGTGTATCTATTGATGATGATGAGAAGGAACAATAGAGATAGGTAATTTTTTTTTTTTTTTGGAGACTAGGTCTCACTGTTTTTGCCTGTGGAACTGCAGGCTCACATTGCCTGTGGTACCACGAACTCAAGCAATCCACAGCCTCAGCTTCCTAGGTAACTGGGATTACAGGCGTGCACCACCACACCCAGCTATTTTTTTTGGAACTAGGTCTTGCTGTGTTGCCCCGGGTGGGACTTGAACCGCGATCCCCAGTCCCAGCAGCAACTCCATAAGCTGTCACAGGCTCGCATCACTGTGCCAGGCTTGTCCCTGTTTTTACTCCAGTTCTTTGTCTTCATTTATGTTCCAAAATTCCTTCTTTAAAAAATTACTTAAAAACCAAAACACCAGAGCCGGGCACCGTGGCTCGTGCCTGTAAGCGGATTGTGGTTCGAGTCCCGCTCAAGGCAACACAGTGACACCTAGTCCCAAAAAAAATAGCTGGGTGTGGTGGCGCGCACCTGTAATCCCAGCTATCTGGGAAGCTGAGACTGGGGATTGCTTGAATCCGTGGTACCCCGGGCAACGTGAGCCTCCGCTTCCATGGGCAAAAATAGCAAGACTTAGTCTCAAAAACAAACAAACAAACAAACAAACAAACAAACAAACAAACAAAAAAACAAACAAAACCACAATCTATTATCCCCTCTCTATCCTTATTCCCATCCTCTCTTACTCTCTTCTCTCTCATAGCCTCAGTTCTGTTGTTAAAGTGTACTTGTTTAAAACATTTTTATTTTGTTCTTGTTTTCTTACATTGTACATTTAGGTGAAATGATCTAATGTTTTATCTTCCTCCTTCTGACTTATTTCACTTTGCATAATACCTGCAAGTTCCTTCTATTTCACTGCAAATGGCAAAATTTTATCTTTTTTATAGCTAAATAGTATCTGTTGTATATATAAAACACATTTTCTTTATCCAGTGGGCATTTGATAGGTTGTTTCCATATCTTAGTATTGTAAATAATGCTGCAGTGAACATCATAGAGCATATAACTCTTCAAGTTAATGATTCATGTCTTTGGATAGACTCCCAGAAATGAGATTACTGGCTCATATGGTAATTCTATTTTTAGTTTCTTGAGTAAACGCTATACTGTTTTCCAAAATGGTTGCACCAATTTACAATACCACCAGCAATGTATGAAGGTTCTTTTTTCTCTACACACTAGCCAGTGCTTGTTGTTACTAGTCTTTTTGATGTAAGCTATTTTCACAAGTGTGAGATTATATCTCATTGTGGTTTTGATTTGCATTTTCCTAATAATCATTGATGATATACTTTTTTCATGTGCCTGTTAGCCTTCCATATGTCTTCTTTGGACAAACGTATATTCAGATCTTCTGCCCACTTTTTAATTGGGTAGGTTTTTTTTGAAGTTGAGTTGTTTTGAGTTTGTTGCATACCTTGGCTATTGACATCTTATTAGGTATACGATGTGCAAAATATCTTTTCTTTATCAGTCGGTTGTCTTTTTGTTCTGCTGATATTTTCTTTCACAGTACAGATGCTTTTTAAGTTGAGGTAATCCCAGTTGTTTATTTTTGCTTTCATTTCTCTTGCCACTGGGGTTAAATCCCCAAAGATATCTCTACCATTGATATCATGAAACATATGGCCTCTATTTTCTTCTAGATATTGTATGGTCTATGGGACTTACAAGTAGATTTTTTATTTGTTTTTAATTTATTTTTGTGTTTATAGTTAGAGTGACTTTTTTCTTTTCCATGGGACTAACCACTTTTCCCAACATCATTTGTTGAATAGGTTTTCCCTTAATTCATTGTATGGTCATAGACCTTTTATCATAGATAGTATCCATATATGTGTGAGTTTATTTCTAGGCTCTTGGTTCTATTTCATTGATCTGTCTGTTTTTATTCTAATACTATGCTGTTTAATTACTGTCACTGTTTGAAGTTGCTTCCATTTTTCTTCTTTTTCCCCTCAAAATGGCTTTACAAAAATGTGACTGTTTTGTGGTTCCCTATACACTAAGTACTTTTTTTTTTTTTTTGAGACTGGGTCTCACTACTTTTGCCTGTGGAACCGCAGGCTCAGGTATGCACCACCATGCCCAGCTATATTTTTTTGGAACTAGAGCTCACTACGTGCCCCCGGCGGGACTCGAACTGCCATCCCTGGCCCCAGTCGCGGCTTCCTAGGCTGCCGCTTACAGGCATGCACCACCATGCCCGGCCTCCTTAGTTTAATATTTTCATTAAACTAGACCCATTAATGAGACTTATTACTAGACTACTTTGTTTTGGGAAGACAAGGGATACATTCAGAGATATGGAAGAGAATGCAGTCATTTTTAGTCTCCATATCATTAAACATTATAAAAGCAAAATATTGATTTATTCTTTTTTTTTTTTTGAGACTAGGTCTCGCTATTTTTGCCCGTGGAACTGCAGGCTCTCGTTGTCCGGGGTACCACGGACTCAAGCAATCCCCAGCCTCAGCTTCCCAGGTAGCTGGGATTACAGCTGTGCACCACCACACCCAGCTATTTTTTTTGGAACTAGGTCTCGCTACGGGCCCCAGGCGGGACTCGAACCGCGATCCCTAAGCCCCGGCTGCTTCATAGGCTGAAGCTTACAAGCACGAGCCACCGTGCCCGGCCATATTGATTTATTCTTAATTAGATTGCCAAATAGTTCTGGAGAAAAGTATCCTTTTTCCCTGGGTTCTAGTAAGGAAATTAAGTTTGGGGAGTGGAATAAATATCTTGTATAATGTCCCAAGGATTCATCTATCTGACAAGGATTAGAAACCAGGTCTCATATAACAGGGCTCTCATGCTTCGGCTGTTGATCCTAGGTACTTCTCTGTGGGATGGCAATGTAGGCTGGAATCAACTTGCTGTTCAAGAGCTGGAATTAGGGTCAGTTCACCTCTTCTTGAGTAACTTGAATAATTTGAGCAGTGTTTCTAAACAAAGAGTTCTGGAAGCAGTTGCAGAAGTCCAACCCATTAGTAGAAATAGATTGAATCTGACATAGGTTGTCCCAAAAAGAAATGGCTATTATAAGTGACCATTACAAGTTCTTTGGCTCTTCATGTGCTATCCCTTATTTGTTCATTTTTCTGTAGAAGTGCAGATTTGGAGAAGGAAATGGAGCTATTATCAGTTGTAAAGTTGAACAGAGTATTTCCTCAGTAAATGGAAGAATTAATTTTAAGAAGTCTTCCTATAAGTTTTGTGAAATATCAAGACAAATAATCTATGTCTATTATCCAGTCATGTTATGGGTAATGATTCACATTATTTCAATCCGAATTATTTTTTATCCTTTTGTACATACACAGTATTAATGTATGCTTTGACTAAGTAGCACAGTTCAAAAATATTTAATAAGGCAAATATGAGAGACATTGTTCCCACCCTTTGCCGGTTTACCCTTTCCTCTTTATGTTCTATAGTATGCTGATTTTATTTTCTTCAAGTAATTTTTAACTATAACAAGATTATGATCTGATTCTCTCAGTTTCCAGTACTGTTGAACTTTGCCATTTTCCCTTCAAATAACATCCTTCTCTACTTTCTTCTAGAATTATCTTTTTCTGCCTTTTAATCATAAAGGATAATGACTTGACACCTCTGGTTGTTTCTAAATTAAAGGTTCAGTGTAACTCAGTAATCTGATTATCAATCCTCAGATTATCTTCCAGACAACCATTATATTTAAGAAAATTAGCATTTTACTATATCTATTATCACTTATTACAGGACAAAAAAATTTATAATTATTCCTGAATTATGGTTGCTTCCAGAGATCTGATGGACTATCAGTAGGATGAAAGAAGCCTGCATAATATCTTTTGATTTTTCCACTTAAATATTTCAATCCATTCAGAAGTGTGGGGAAAAATTGAAAACAATTCAGTTGTTACCATGACTTATTTTGCTTGCTTTGTGCAAAAAAATCTTTGGCAATGCCATTATAGATGGAAAGATAGAAAACTTTAGGGCTGTATTTGAGCAAACCCAGGAACTTGCTGTCATTGAATCAAGAAGGAAAAGGGGGAAAAAAAAAAGGAAGAGGAGGCTGGGCACGGTGGCGCATGCCTGTAAGCAGCCGCCTAGGAAGCTGCAGCAGGGACCAGGGAACGTGGTTCAAGTCCCTCTTGGGGCAACGTAGCGAGACCTAGTTCCAAAAAAAAAAATAGCTGGGTGTGGTGGTGCATGCCTGTAATCCCAGCTACCTGGGAAGCTGAGGCTGGGGATTACTTGTGTCTGTGGTACCCCGGGCAACGTGAGCCTATGGTTCCACTGGCAAAAGTAGTGAGACCTAGTCTCAAGAAAAAAAGAAGGAAAAGGAGGAAATACTTCTATTTTTTTCATCTGTAAAATGACAGGAGTTGAATAATCTCAAAGTTCTGTTCCTTAGAAACGTTCATAATTCAGAGGCATTGGTGAAAATAGCAGTAAAGTGACTGACTGTTGGTTCCAAATTAAATAAACAAGAAAGACCAATGGGACAGTTTGTGGGAGGACATAATTTAAATCGTGGTGAAGAGGAACACTTCAATGTCAATTGAGGATGAGGAATATGGGGTCAGGAGGCTTGATGGACTATCATGGTGAAAGAAAACCAACCACACACTCCTGGAAAGAGACATGGGGGTTCTGGATTTTTCACCCATAATAGTTAGACTGTGAGCTCTTAGGGAAGCTATAGATGAGCAACAGTAGGTGAATGTTCTAAAATTATACACATCATATTAAATCATGTCATGATTTTCTATGAGAAAGTGTTTGCAGCTTTGACCTATCACCTTATCACCTAACCGAAACAAACAAACAAACAAACAAACAAACAAACAAAAAACAGCTCTCTCATTCTTAAAAATGGAAGATAAAATCTCCAGATGGCAGATGGTTAAGATGGAAAGGGAGTGATGCTTCAGTGATCCTCCCATGGATGAACATGGTCATTGTGGTATTTTCAGAGTGAGTTAGGTATTAATACAAGACACAGGAGTAAGGGGTGAGGTAGTAAAGAGAGTGAAGAAGGATTTGTCATCAGTCAATTTTGGGTCTTGACTTGTCATTATTACCAATAACCTAAACTTGAATTTCCTCAGCTATACTATAAGGATAATAAGTATGTTAATTAGTAGTTGTGAATATTAAATGAGATCATGCAGGTTGAGCCATAGTACGATGCCTGGCACATAGTAGGAATAATCCCCCCTCCTCCTGCCATGGTTTTAATGTTTCTGTATTTATTTATCTGAAGGACAATATTGTATTTTTCATTTTGAAAGACTGATACTCAGAAGTCCATCTTCAGAGAACTACCCAGTGATGCCCATACTTGAGAAGACTGCATCTTATTAAGTGGTTAGTTTAGAGGGTCTTCCCCAGGCAGCTTTGTAAATGGGGTATGTAAAAAATCACACATTGGACTTGTTGCCTGGCAGCACGTGGCCCTGAGTGGAAGTACATGGCTTGCATTGTAATGTCATCAGTGCTAGGGCCAGCTGGCTGGACATGTGCAGCCACATGGGCTGGGGACTCCATTCCTCCACAACACAGCAGCCAGCACTGGGGTTAACAGAAAATGACAAACCAGGCATGGATGAGGGAGGCGCCAGCAGACCAGCGGGATGTCCTTTGATTTGCTTCTGTTATTTGCATGTCTTTCTTGTGATGTCTGTGAAATGTTCAGAATGACAAAGTTTTTTAAGGACCTGCTGACTCTGCCTGAAAATGTGAAAAACCTCCCGTTTAGAGACCTATTATGTCCAGCTAGCCTGCATTTTCTATATCTTTTTCTTTATTTTTTTTATTAATGCAAACATTTGCATGAAGACAGAACCTTTGTTTCTTAAAGAGTTCATCTGCCCCTGCTGCTTACTGGCCCTGCCATGCAAGAGCACAACAGAACCTTTGTTACGCTTTCAGCAAAGCAGTTTATGAACGGTGGCTTACTGAGGACTGCTTCCTGTGCTGTGTGCTTCCATTTGTCCAAAAAAGAAAAAAAGAAAATAGTTCTTAGGAGTGAAAAGAATTTGGACTTTCTTTTATTCAAGTCCTGGATGTTGAAATGACAAGTAGCTCCCAAATTTGTGAGGCACTAGTAATTGCATCGAATGCATTTTCCTCCCACTTTACCTTGAACATAATGAGTCTCTTAGTAACAATGGAAGGGACAAGTGTTTTCTCATTGGAATAGAGAGAAGGAAAAGTAAAAAAGGCAATAGAAAGAGGGCTTGAGAACAGGACAAAAGTGGCTTCCTGTAAGAACTCTAACTTTATAACAGAATGTGTTTTGGTACTTAAGTCTTTCCCACCTGGGAAGCACAGGCCTGGAATGATTGAGCTGAATAAAGAATAGTACAATGGTGTCTAAATAGTGATGCAGTGTATGTATTCACTCAGTAAAATATTGAACAACTACTATGTGGAAGACGCTGAATGGTCCCAAGTGTTTAAGGGGATAAAAGATGAAGGAGTCACAGTCCCGACCTGACTGTCAGGAGCAGGAAATCTAACAAAGAAGGTAACACATGCATAACAGAAACAACTCTCTGTTCAAATAGAAAGTGCCATTGGGAATATTTTAAATAGGTGCTTGGGGAGATCAAGAAAGGAAGGTGGCTTCTGGCAGGGAGAGGATCTGGGAATGCTTCTGGACAAAGGTTACACTTGTCTAGGGCCCAGCTGGAAAGGTGGGATTGGACATTGCAAACTTGCTTGTTGTGTGGCTGTGACAAAATAAATTCAGAGTGTACTTTTATAGGATACTGTGGTCTTTTGCACAGTTAGTTTAGAGGACATGTTAAGTTTGGGCTTGAGTTTTCTCTGTCTAGCCTATGGTGATCCACTCACTCACCTTGTATGACTTTTGCACTTTATCTTAGGTTTCTGGAGCATCTACATAACTCTATAGGATCATCCTTACTTCCCTACCAAAAATAGAAACTCAGAGAGATTGTTGAGCATTATGATGACAATTTCCCTTATAAGCAGGGTATAGACACAATTCTGAGTGGGTATTTGACACCTGAGAGTTTGAAAAGTCTTGAAAACACTTGAAAAGGTTTGAAAAGGAAACCTCACCTTCCTCCTGAGGCAGTAGCAATCAGGAAAAGGATTGAGAGTTCTAAACCCCTGAGTTTTCAAGTGCCTCAAATTAGAATTCTTCGGTATCTTTTTGCCAGCAGAGTTAAGTGAAAGCCTGTTACTGTTATTTCAGTTACTGTTGGTGTTAATTTTTAGGAAGTTATTTTGAGCTGAAATGCTAAGTAATTGGTAAGTTGTTGCCTTTATATCTTAATTGTGTTGATATCACTAGTCTGTATATTAAAAAGTTGAAAAATTTATGTAATCTGAGGAGAACCAGAATATCTGTATATTGATGATTGTATTGCCTGTTATAATTGCTGATATCTGTAGTGCATGAATTGCTACAAATGAATTGCTTCAAATGCTACAACCTTTGATGATGATATCTCACAATCAGTTTTCACCCACCTCTTGCCTGATGTGACATTGTGACTAGCACATGATTTACTCCTTGTTTATCAATTATTTTTAAACCTGTGATGCTTTCTGGGAAATAGCTTTGTGACTATTTATGGAGTTGATTCAAGAATTGTATTGTAGGTTTCAGGTAATGGCATTCATTTTGATACTGAAGAGGAAGAAAACTTTCCCAGCTGTAATCACTGTGTGGAGTTTGCATGTTCTTCACATGTCTGCATGGCTTCTCTCTGCATACTGTGTTTTCCTCCCACTCCCTCAAGATGTGCATATTTGTGTATCTGAAGTGCCGTAGTCTGAGTGAGTGTGGGTGTGGGTGTGTATCTGGGTGCGCTCTGTGGTGGGTGGATCCTGTTCCGGGTTGGTTCTTACCTTGTACTCTGGCTGAGTGGAAAAAAAAAAATGGGGAAAAAATAGATGTGTTTTGGATCTTTTGTAGATGTTTGGTGATGCTTTTGTGATTAGAAATATGCTGTAGGAACTTACATCAACTAGCCTCTGGTAAATTTGGTTTTGTTCTATGCAGTTTTGCTTAAAGTCACTGTTTCCAAGAACCTATCAGAATGTTAAGCAAGAACTTAATGTACTGCTCTAGGAGTAGTTATTTTTGCAAAGCTATGTCATGACAATTATTACTTGGGTTCTTCCTGGGTCCCATAGATTGTTAACTGTGGGAAACGTAAGTGCTACTTTAGATTTTCCTGACATTCAGGCAGTATGTTTTGTTATGGTTAGCTAGCTGAGTGTTGTAAATTTGGATTTCTGTAAATGCCTCCTTAAGAAAAAAATTCTGTAGTTTCTAATCCTGCTAACCTCTGATATTGCCAGATTCCAACATACTAACTCTATATTATGTAAGTTATGCTGGAAATACTGAAACAATAGGATTTAAGCACTTTCTTTTAGTATAAAAATACAAAAATCCCACCAGTGTTGGAAAGGAATAGAGAGAAGGAATTAATGGTTGACCAGAGACTGATTGTCAAAAGCACTCAACTTCGCATAGCCGCTAATTCATATTAATACCTCTATTGGCTGAGTTTGTTTTCTACTTTACGTAAAGATCTTTAGTCCCCTCTTGTTTTCTATTTGTCACAGGAGATGTTAACATATGTGTAATGCTCTATTTGCCACTGACATGTCTCTTCTTATTTGAATTTGACTAGCTGTGTAGCAGCCCACTGGTGGTTCAAATACCCAAGTATAATCTTTTTTGGTCTGTTTTATAATTAATTGTTAATGTAGGAGATCTTTCCTTGATTTGTACATTTCTTCACAGAAATTTCCACTTGAGATGTGTCATGCTGCAGAGGCCTAGATTCAAGTCCTATCTCTGCTATTTGCTTGCCCTGTAGCGTTTAGGTAAATTACCTCTCAGAGCCTTCCCTTTTTTCACCTATAAAACAGGCATAAAATAAAAGTATACATCTCATATGACTGTTGTGAGAATTGAATGAAATGGCATTCATAAAATGCTCAGAATACTGTCTTGTGCAGAGAGCTTAGTAAATGTCTGTCATTATACTATTTATAGATTTAACTACCATTACATAAACTTTAGATGCTCAAGAGCTATTAAAGGAGGGACCCTTTGCATTTATAGCAGGATGTTTCCTAGAGTGTTGATCTGAGAAGTGTAATTCCTTTGCATTTTTTTCTTGGGTCCCAAAGTTAAATTTGATAGCTGTTTTATAGTCACAGTTAGTATTTCTAGTGACCTGATTTTTGGTTGACAGTTTTACTTATTTTTCTCTACTACAAGTTTTAAGTGTCTTTTGGTACCATACTCACTGTGTTAATTGTGAATGCAGAGTTTTGGTAAGGGATGTAATTGGCTTAAACTAAAATTCATACCAGAAGAAAATATAAGGTAGCACTTATTGAGAGATGACCTGTTTGAACAAGACAGAAAATACAAAAGCCACAGGTAAATATTTTTATTAAAATATTTTATTGAACAATTTTATTAAAACTGTTCAGTGAAAGATACCACAGACAAAAAAGAAAGCCACAAGCTAAAATGCATTTATTCTAAATAATTAGAAAATAACTACAAATCAGGAAGAAAGAAGTCAATCAGAAAGGAAAATGGGCAAGAAATACTAGCAGTTTATTCACAGAAGAAATAAAAATTAAACATGAAAATATGCTTAACTTTATTTGTCATTAAAACGAAAATTAAAACGACAGTGAGAAACAATCTTGTAATTACATTGGCAAAATGAAATATCTCAGACCAAGGATTGTGAAAACAGATATTCTTACTGCTGGAAACAGTGTAAATTAGGGTAGCCCCTTGTGAAACAATTGTGCATGTCTGTAACCCTAAAGATATCTGCATCTTTTTTTCTTTTTTCTTTTTCTTTTTTTTTTTTTGATATTAGGTCTTGCTATTTTTGCCCATGGAACTGCAGGTTCACGTTGCCCCTGGTACCACGGACTCAAGCAGTCTCCAGTCTCAGCTTCCTAGGTATCTGGGATTACAGGCATGTACCACCACACCCAACTATTTTTTTGGGATTAGGTCTTGCTATGATGCCCTGGGCTGGTCTCGAACCATGATCCCCAGTCCCAGCTGCAACTCCATAGGCTGTCGCTTACAGGCATGTGATATCATGCCCGGCTAGATATCTGCATCTTATAACATGTCTATCTAGAAGAACTCTTGCATATATGCACAAGGAAAATAGGTGCAAGAATGACTAATACTGGCCAGGCATGGTGGCACACACCTTTAATCTCAGTCTAGGAAGGGAGGCCGAGACTAGGAATTGTTTGAGTCCACAGGTTTGAGACCCACCTGGGGCAACATAGCGAGACCTAGTCTCAAAAAATAGCTGGGTGTGGTGGTGCGTGCCTGTATAATCCCAGCTACCTGAGAGGCTGAGACTGGGATCGCTTGAGTCTGTGGTACCCTGGGCAACATAGCAAGACATTTTTTTTATAACAAAGACAATCTAAATATTTATTTATCAATAGGGAAATGTTTGTCATTGGGAGATATCAAAAGGGTAAGTTGGTTCCCCCATATTGTATAAAAGAGTCAATCATTGTTGAGTAGGGAAAAAAGTAAAATGCAAAAAAGTATATTGTATAATTAGAGAAAGATATAGTTAGTTAAAGGAGGAGGGGGGAGGGAGAAATCAAGGAAGGGAGGAGCCCAAGAAGATCAAGATGAAGGTTCACAGGTGATAAGGTAGAGGGAGAACTCTGGGGAATGCAATGATGTTATCTATATCTTTATATCTATCCACATATATACATAAATATATCAACAACAACATGATTAATAATAAAAAAGAATCTATCACAGCAGAATAATGGTGCACCTAAGTGAAGCTTTTAAAATGAAAAATGTCACTTCAGCATGGTTTATGATAATGAGCAATTTTATAAGACCCTAAAAGGCATTTATAACTGTTAAGTTAAATAAAAGATTGAACATTCACACAATGGAATCTTGACTGCATTAACGGAAACTGTCCGGAATTACATATATGCAATGATGGAAAATATCGAATGTATATCATTAATTTTAAAAAAACAACACTCAAAAAAATAGAGTAAAACTAACCCCACAAACTGTATTTCTGTTTTTTAACATTTGCCTACAAAACTGATAACAGCTCTTCTCAATGAGAATGATATTGGATTTTACCTTTTTCTGGAGTGCTTGAACCTTTAGAAATAATTATATATATATTAATTTATACGTGTGTAATTAGAAATGAACATTTTTAGACTGTGAAGATCATGCTAATACTTCACCTGAATTATCAACTTAAGCTTCTTTACTAGTATTAACAATGAAGAGCCAGCAATTTTTAGATAAATACAGTGTAAAATGGGACATATTGTATGTGTTAGGGTTTTTCTTGTTTTTGTTTTTGAGAGATAGTTTGTTATAATATCAGGGCTTGGATTTGGAGACAAATTCAAGACAGAATCTTGAATTCTAACCAGACGTTTTTATGAAGACTGAACAGTTTCTTCAATCTCTCTGAGCTTCCAAAAAGACTTTTACCCACTTCATTGGGTTATATACAGACCGTTTATTAGTTCTCGCTAGCTCATCTCTTTTGTTCAAAGGAAATCGGTCTACTGTGGTCTAAAATCAGATGGTCTTGTATGGGTGATAAAGTATCTCACTAGGACATAGTATAGCACCAACTCAGAACGTACCAGTTAAGACAGAGGATGCAAATAATTAATTTTAAAGGTCTATTAGTCGGGCACGGTGGCACGTGTCAGTAAGCGACAGCTTATGGAGTTGCGGTGGGGTCTGGGGATCGCGGTTCGAGTCCCGCCCAGGGCAACACAGTAAGACCTACCCCCCCCCAAAAAAAAAAATAGCTGGGCATGGTGGCTCATACCTGTAATCCTAGCTACCTGGGAAGCTGAGGCTGGAGATCGCTTGAGTCTGTGGTACCACGGGCAACGTGAGCCTGTGGTTCCATGGGCAAAAATAGTGAGACCTAGTCTCAAAGAAAAAAAAATAGGTATATTAACTTTTTAACCATTAAGCTATCTATTTGTACTTTACAAGATTAGATACTGCATCATGTTATGATATTTATGTGATACTGAATTCGAAGCTTCTAAACAGTTTACATGACAGGCTGTTAGTTTAATAGGAATACTTTTCTTATCTCAGAGAACAGTCTTAATTTAATTCAACATTTGTGCCAGCCAAGCATCTGAGTCCCAAGAGACTTCAAAGACCAACCTGTTTCTCAAAGGACTCTGCTAAGGAAGGAAAAAAAATCAGATTCAATGTTGTTTGTGTGTACATCTGCTTTTCACTTACACTTATTATTCTTGTGTGTCTCTATTAATATCACAGAGTAATTCATGTGAATATTTTTCCAGTGAGACTTATTTATTCTGGTGTAGGAACTCTGTTTAATAATACTAATGATAAAATAAGAATGGTCTAACCTATGTTGTAGTTGGAAATTCTAGGCCCCTGAAGCAAAAATGTCTAAATGGGACCCCTTATCATTTAATTTTGAAACAAACAACTAATACTTTGATGGTATTTATACTTGGGAAGAGAGTAAAAGGAAATAGTTTTGGACTTTCCCCATATAAATTAGAGCCTCCTGGGTAATTAGCAGTTAGTAAGTGAATACTTCCCACAAGTTTAAAGGCTAAACTGAAATGGGTATATGATTATGTGTATTACCATATGTGTCAGGTTTTATATAGCCCAAGAATCCTAGAGATAATCTGTAAACATTGTTAAACAGCTTAACAATACCCACAGCCCTCGGAGCAACTATAATCTGTAAACATCCTTGATTTTTTTTTTCTTTTTCTTTTTATTTATTTATATATATTTCACATCATTTCAGTCCCTGGGGGTCACCCACCACCTCCCCTTCCCACCCGCTCCAGCTGGTCCCCATTCTCCCCTTGTGCAGTTTCATTTGGTTGACCATATATTAGTGAAACCATTTGGTTTCTGTCCCTTTCCATCTGGCTCGTTTCTGCTAGAGTGATTTCTTCTAGGTACATCCAGGTTTCCATAAATTCATCAAATTTGTCATTTTTAATTGATGAGTAATACTCCATTGTGTATATATACCACATCTTTTTCATCCACTCATCTGTTCTGGGGCATTTGGGTTGTTTCCGTGACCTTGCAATTATAAATACTGCTGCAATAAACATCCGAGCACAGGTGTCCTTTTGTACCCACATTGAGGTCTCCTTTGGGTAGATTCCCAGAAGTGCGACTGCTGGGTCAAATGGTAATTCCATTTTCATTAGTTTGAGGGTTCTCCATACTGCTTTCCACAGTGGCTGGACGAGTTTACATTCCCACCAGCAGTGTAAGAGTGTTCCTTTCTCTCCACATCCACGCCAGCACCTGTTGTTGCCTTTTTTTTGATGTGGGCCATTCTTACTGGTGTAAGGTGGTATCTCATTGTGGTTTTGATTTGCATTTCTCTGATTGCTAGTGATATTGAGCAATTTTTCATGTGTCTGTTGGCCATTTGTATTTCCTCTTTGGAGAAATATCTTTTTAGTTCTTCTCCCCACTTTTTGATTGGGCATCTTGTTTTGTTTTTGTTTAGTTGTGTGAGTTCCTTGTAGATCAGTGTTATTAATCCCTTATCACTCTTTTGGAGGGCGAAATTTTTTTCCCATTTGGTTGGGCTAAACATCCTTGAATGGATGAGCAACGCTATAAACAAACAAGTAGAAAACTGGATAGTTGGTTGGTATCTTAGTGTTCATTAGTATATCATCTTGTGGATTTTGTAAATATCTTAAGGGGTATAAAGTAATAGTCTTAATAATGATATTGATAGTGTTAAAAGTGATAGCTCAATCAAACTTGATGACTTGTCAAAGCATTCCCTCAAACAGTGCTATAATCTTGAACCTAGGTGAGTGCACAACAGTGAATGATAACAAATATATTATTATGTGTTTACTATATGCCAAGCACTATACTATGATTATCACATCCACTATTTGATTTAATCTTCTCTATACTCTTAGGTGGTAGTTATTATTCCCCAATTTTATAGAAAAGGATAGAGAGATTTAAATTCTCTGTCTTGCTTATATTCACACAGCTAATGAGTGCCAGAGCTAAAGATGAAACCCAGGTTAGTCTGACTCCAGAGTGCATGTTCTTAACGTTGTAGTTAATTGCCAAGTTATCTTATTCTGTGGAATTAGTATCTAGCAATACCTGTATAGATGCACCTATGGTATATCTCAAATATTTTCTAAGTTGTTCATTACTATCACCCCATCATTCCCATTTTCTAGCAGGAGAGACTGATATAAAGAGAAATCTGATCAGTGTATGGGTGATTTAACAGAACAGATTTAAGCCACAATTTTCTTCATGTGTGATGTTCATGTAAAGATCATACGGTTACTTGTATTTTGTTTAGATTTTTCAGTGAATGTTGACGATATCTCAGAATGCAATGCCATCTGAGCAAGACAGATAATTGGGCCTTAGTGTGGATTTCAGAATAGTAGAACCTTTTTATGTGCTAGAAGACTTAACCTCTGCTGTGAAAATCAGGACCAAACAGAAGAAGAAAAACCAATCTAACATACTTTTCCAGGAGGGCAGCTAAGGTGCCCAGCTATCTTTGCCCTCCAGGGGTGCAGGTGTGCAGTTCTTATTCTGTAATCACTCATAAATTAAAACCTATTTCTTTGCATTCAAAAAATAATATAAAATGACGCTCTCCATGTTTTATTGCCAGGGCAGAGCTTTGAACTTATGTCTCATTGAAGTTTGATAAACTGCAAGGGTTTTCCAGGATTGGGTGGTACTCTTAACCACAGAGGGAACATTGCACTGATAAGAGGGGCAGGTGAAACAGACCACGGGGGAGCAGCTATTAGAGATTGGCCTCTGTGAAATCCTCTGCAGGGAACAACTTTCCCTACCTTGTCTCCTTTTCTTAGTTCCTTACCTTCTCCCAGATGAAAAGAGCACCAGGGCTTTCTGATTCTTCTTTGTGAACTAGTGATGAGTGGGTGAATATTTTCTGGTAGGGTGGTTCTTTATAAGAAATTAAAATTCAAAGCCAGGCATGGTGGTGTGCACCTGTAATCCAAGCGCTGGGAGGCAAGAGGCCAGGGATTGCTTGAGTTCGTGGGTTCGAGATTACCCTGGACAACATAGCGAGACCTGGTCTCAAAAAAGCAGCCAGGCGCGGTGGCAGGCACCTATAATTCCAGCTACCTGGGAGGCTGAGGCTGGGGGAATCACTTGAGTCCACGGGTTCGAGACCACCCCAGGCAACATAGCGAGACCTAGTCTCTAAAAATAAAAAATAAGGCATGTGAAACAACTAGCAGAGTACTAGGCACTTTGTTAAGTGAGTTGCACCAGTGATCAAAATTGGTAGCCATTATTACTATCAGTATTATATATGTAATACTAAACTCTAAGTGTCTGCTTGGTACATGAATATTAACAGATATAGTCCATTTTCTTCCTTCTTCCTTTTTTTCTTTTTTTTGAGACTAGGTTTCGCTATTTTTGCCCGTGGAACTGCAGGCTCACATTGCCTGTGGTACCATGCACTCAAGCAATATCCAGCTTCAGCTTCCCAGGTAGCTAGGATTGCAGGTGTAATCCTATTAATAACACCCAGCTATTTTTTGGGGGGGTACTAGGTCTCACTGTGTTGCCCCAGGCGGGACTCGAACTGTGATCTCTAGACCCCACCGCGACTCCATAGGCTGTCGCCTGTTGACACGTGCCACCGTGCCCGGCTAATAGACCTTTAAAATTAATTATTTGCATCCTCTGTCTTAACTGGTACGTCCTGAGTTAGTGCTATACTATGTTCTAGTGAGATATTTTATCACCCATACAAGACCATCTGATTTTAGACCACAGTAGACCAATTTCCTTTTAGCAAAAGAGATGAGCTAGCAAGAACTAATAAACGGTCTGTACATAACCCAATGAAGCCGTGCCCAGCTCCTCTTTTCTTTTTTTGGGGGGCGGGGGCAGGGCACAAAATCTTTTCTAGAAAAAATTTTTTTTTTTTAAGGAGGGAAAAAGTACTTTAGTTCTCATTACTCTGAAAACATTTCTCCTTTAAACAGTTGTGATTCTAGAAGGCTTGCAGTCCTTGGAGCTAGAGTGTAGAAGCAGTATGATTTGCTTCTAAGTAGAGTTTTTTTCATAGTTACCATTAAAAAAAAATCCTGTACTAACCTTAGGTAGTATGTCATAAAACCCATATAAACCTAGAAAGGAGTCTTTTGCTAAGCCCAAGATAAGTGAGTGGAATAAGAAGAAAATACAGAGGTGAAAATAGAGCTGATTTTAAAGTTTGTTTGACCATTTTTTTCTTTTCAATGCAACATATGCTAATTTTGGTTATTGGTATTTTGAAGACATTTGATTCCAGATATTGGCATGTTTTCTCTCAAAACTTCACTCAGTTTTGACTGTTTTTTAGAGAAACGATTTTTGGCTTGGTTAAAGTCTTGATGAATCACTAATCTTATTTTCATGTTGTTTGAAGAGATTGGAGCTGCTGGAGAATATTCATTATGGTTGATAATTGTTAGCTTAAGAAGAAACCATGCAGAGAGAACATGTCGTCGAAGGTTAACTTGTCATTCAGCTGCATGTGAAGGTGTTACAAATGCGGTGGAACCGTTGTTGGTAAAGACTCTTGCATCCAGCTTGGGTAGATAACGTTATCTGATTTATTTACAAGACCACCAGTACTTCAGGACTAGCTCTTGGAAGTACCAAGGTTTATAAATTGCAGATAATTCCTCCATATATTCAGGAGGGATGAAACTATGAAAGAGGCAAATATTCATCAAGTTCATGGAATTGCATTTTTGACAGAATATTCATCAGTCTTGGGTTTTTTGTTCTCACTGTTCCAGAAGAAAGTACTCGAAAAAGATTTTTGATGGTAAATAGAAACAGTGAATGGAAGTTTCTCTGTGAAGTGTGCCAGGATACCACTGTATCTAAAGGCAGACTTCAAAGGAGGGGGACAAGCATTTGCAGAGAACCTACTAACTTAGAAACCCTGCCCTGTGTTGTTTGCTGAAGTCCCTAAAACTCCTTAAAGACAGCTTTTAAGAAAATAGGTTTTAAGCAAATCGGGCACCACGGTGTGTTACATGTGTTATCTTATTTAATTCTCATAACCCTATGATGTACTAATAGTACTTACATTACAGAAGCAATAATATTATTCACATTTACAGTGAGGAAATAGTAATTTGCTTAAGGTCACAGAGGTTGGAATTGGTAGGGTCAGGAATGGAACTCAGAACTCTCGAAGTCCAAAGCCCTACTTCTGAACCAGTGATTTCTCAAATTTCAGGATACATAAAAAGCAGCAAGGATACTTATTAAAAATTATGGGCTCCAGTTAGAAATTTAAAGTCATTAAATCTGGGATGATGACAAATTATCAATTTGCATATTGACAGGATATCTCACCTGATTCAGAAATTAGTCGATATATTTTGAGAATTAAACTATTGTTTAAATATATATATATATACATATATATATGTTTTCTTATTGTCAGCATTAACTCAATAAATCTCCTAGGGGAACAATAAAAAGGCAGTAAGTAGCCAGCAGTCTTAATGAGGACACACTTAGAGCACAGTGATCGTGATCTTTTTTTCACCACCATAATCCCTTAATATCACTTCAGTCTTCTTCCTAACCCTCTTTAACCTCAAACAACTCACTTCATTTATGAATATCCACTCATTTATTATAATTTTACTTTGTCAATTCATCTACTATATTTTACTGATATGAAAATGTTTATCTTTCTAACTTATTTTACTATACATAATTTCCTTGGTCTTCCATGATAATATTTCATCTTTTCTTATAGTTGAATAGTATTCTATTGTGTGACTATTCCACATCATCTTTATACAATCCTCTATCAGTGGATACTGGTTGGTTCCAAGCTCTAACTATTGTCATTAATGCTGCAATAAACAGTGTGGCGCATGCAAATTTATGAATTGATGTCTTCACGTTTTTTGGGTAGATGTCCAAAAATGGGATTTCTGGGTCATAGGGTATTTCCATTTTTAGTTTTTTATGGTAGATTCAGATTGCTTTCCAAAATGTCTATCACAGTTTACATTCCCATCAACAGTGTATCAGGCTTCCTCTTTCTCTACATCCTCTCCAACGCTTGTTGGGGGTCTTTAGAGTTTATGTCATAGTCAGAGAATGAGATAATACCTCATTGTGGTTTTGCATCTTACTTACTAAAAGTGATGTTGAATGTTCTTCTGTATGTCTGTTGGCCTTCTGCATATCCTGTTTGGAGAACTGTCTATTCAGATCTGCTGCCCATTTATTGATTTGGTTTGTTCTTTTGTTAAAGTAAGTTTTTTGTTTATCTTGGGTATTAATCCCATGTGACTTACCGTGGGTGAATATTGCCTCCTGTTCAATAGACTCTTTTTAATCTACTTATGATTTATTTCTGTGTAAAATTTTTTAATTTGAGGTAATTCCAATTGTTTATTTTTGCTTTTATTTATCTTGTCATAGGGGTGAATTTCCACAGACATCTTTATCATTAATGTCATGAAACCATGTATTTTATTGTTGGGGGTCATATATACAAGCCTTTAATTCATTTTGAGTTTATTTTTATGTGTGGAATTAGGGAGTGTTCCAACTTCATTCTTTTACATGTGGTCATCTAGTTTTCTCAGCATCTTGTGCTAAAGAGTCTCTTTTTTCCCCATCCATTTTATGGTCATGGCTCCTTTGTCATAAATTATTAATATATGTGTGCATTTATTTGGGCTTTTGATTTTGTTCCATTGACCCATGTGTGTTCTATACCAATATCATATTGCTTTATGTTGTTTTATAGTATAGTTTAAAATTAACTAAAGCAAAGCCAGGTGCAGTTGCACGCACCTTTAATCCCAGCCTTGGGAGGCTGAGGCTAGGAATTGCTTGAGTCCGCAGGTTCATGACTACCCAAGGCAACATAGCAAGACCTAGTCTCAAAAATAAAGCCAGGCATGGTAGTGCATACCTGTAATCCCAGCTGCCTGGGAGGCTAAAGCTAGGGATCACTTGAGTTTGTGTGTTTGGAACTACCCCAAGCAACATAGCAAGACCTAGTCTCTAAAAATTTTAAATTAAATTAATTAAAGCAATTCAGTAAGAACAAGAAATAAAAGAAATTCAGATTAGAAGTGACACTATGATTATTTGCAGACCATTTGATTGAGCCTAATGACTCTGTTAAAAAGCTATTAAGAACTATAAATGAATATAGTAAAGCTGCAGGTTACTATATTAACATCCAAAAATCTGTTGCATTTTTTATATACAAATGATGTGTGAAAAGAAAAAGAAATTAAGACAATAACTCCATTCACAGTTGCATCAAAAAGAGTCAAATAGTTCAAAATGAACCTAACTAGAAGGCAAAGGATTTATACAATGAAAGGCTTTACTTGTTACTTTCCAAGGATATGGAATAGGGCATAAAGAGATGAAGGAAAGATATTCCAAGTTCATACATGGGGAGAATCGGTATAGTGGAAATATTCTACCAGATGCAATATATAGATTTAATGCAATCCTCTTTAAAATTCAGTGATATTCTTCAAGGAAATAGAATGAGAAAATGTTAAAATTTATATGGAACCTTTAAAGACCCCAAGTAGCTAAAACAATCTTGAAAACAATAGAGGCAGCCTGTTACCTGATTTTTTTTTTTTTTTTTGAAGAGTCTACATTTCGCTATGTTGCCCAGGGTAGTCCTGAACCCACGGACTCAAGTGATCCCTAGCCTCAGCCTCCCAGGTAGCTGGGATTATAGGTGCACACCACCATGCCCGGCCCCTTGTTACCTGATTTTAAAATATTGTGTTCTTCATAAGGAATTAAACGAGAACAGATTAAGTAACTATCCAAGATTAAGCTACCAAAGGCAAAGCCATGATTCAAACTTTAGTCTGTCTAGTATTTTATAAAGCTGTGATACTTTGTGCATTTCCTGGTTGCAACCCCATGCAGAAAATACGATTCCTGATAATTCAAGACAAACATTTCATGGTTTTACTGTATACCAAGGTTAATAATTTATAATACCAGGATTAAAATATTCATGGTCTTTAAACTTTTCAGTGAATTTTTTAAATTAAAAATAAAATTAAACTAAAGAAATGATTTTTCTTTGCACTCTGATCATTACTTCAGGTAGGAAATCACTATCTACCTCCTGGGATTAGTTTCTAAAACATGTAGAAGTGGAAGAGAGTGGGAAGATGTGAGAAGAAAAAAAATTCCTGGCATATCTGCTAAATGTTGCTAAAACTCATCATCATCAACTCACCCTTCTCACTAAAATGAAGAATGAAGAGTTGATGCTAATACTAACAGCCAATCAGGTGTCAGTAGGCCATGTTCTAGATCATTTCCCATTCTACCTTTTGAGATGCTAGCTTAGTTAGGGCCAGCAAATTTAGTTTGCTTATTCCACTGTATTTCCTGGAGCACAGCCTACAGTTTGATTAACTTTCATAGGATTGGGAGACCTTTTTTTTTGTTATTGATGTCTTTCACTTTTTCTTTCTCAATTTTTGTTTGTAGCTCAACGACATGTCCTCACATATATGGAAGATGCAGTGTGCCAGCTACTAGAGAACAAGGAAGATATTAGCCAATATGGCATTGCCAGGTTCTTCACAGAATAGTAAGTACATAAATGTTTTACCAACAGGGTAAGCCCAGACAGAGGAGGCACTTGGAAGTAGGAAAGGCATGTGAAGAATAGAGCAAGACAAGGTTAATTATGTCATAGCAATGAATGCTTGGTTTTGTATATTGAGGGGTGCTCAGACTTGTTTTGAGCATGACTTTGGCATAGTAGTTTTGTCCATAAAAAGTCTCATGAATGGTCATGACAACAGTAGCTCAATAACACCCTCTTGATCTCTTAAATCTGCTACTTTAGATCCTTTTACAATTTTTAACTTTCTCTATGATTCAGAATATTCACTCCCCTTTCTTTTAGAAAATGCACCTCTAACCTGCATTTTTCATAACTCAGTTCTTTCATGAAAATATTTAGGATGATGGTCTTCCTCGGTTTTCTTTCTGCAGGATGCTGTGGTAGCCACTTAATGATTTAAGACATACTTCAGATATTATACTTCTAGCAGCAGCACATCATAGATTATAATTTTGAAGGTTGGTGTTTTGTTTTGTTTTTTTTTCAGTATAGTATACTTGGAGTGTGTGAAAGTCAAAAACAGTACTTTTTTTTCTATTATGGAAGTTTTTTAAGGCTGAATGAGATAATAACTTAAAAACATTAAAACACCTTGGTTTCCTTTAAAACACCTTAGGAGGATATGCAAAAGAAATATAAAGCATTTTTTTTTTACTGCCAGTATACACATATTTTTATAGTCATTTTGAATTATTATCTTTTTTAGTCCATTCTTCTTGAACACAGCTATTTTCCTTTCTCTCTCCAGATGTCTCTTGGAGATCAGACATTTATTCTCATCACCTACCCTTAGGTTGCTGTTAGGGAAATTTTGACTCTCCCTAACTCTTGTGCTGTGTTAAGGTCTTATACATAAGTCTAGATTGCTTATGGAGAGGAATTTCAAGTTCCTGGGAAAAGCAGGTTTTCTAAGGACAGAGCTGATCCCTTCTCTCAATCTTTTAAAGGAGAATGGAGTAAAGAAAGGAAACTTACTTGTTCTCATCATGTGGGCTGACGCAAGTGAGGTGGGCAGGGAATAAAGACTGAGATTGAATAGTTTTGCCTGCTTTTACAGGACTAGCAAGTCTGGGGGTCAAGTTTCTGGGCCATTTAATCTGTATTGGTCCTCTGGAGGCTCCTTGCCAAGTGAAATATGATTCTTCTGGGGGCAATGTGTCTTCCTGGCTTTTTCCATTTTACTCCAAACCTATCTCTTCACCCCCTTGCCCCCCCCCCATCTCCTTTATAAATCCTTTCCCTGTTATTCTGTTTTCTTGAGGGTAGGCATCATTTCTTCTTTATCTTTGGTTATTCCCAGTGTCTTGCACAATGCTTACTATATAACAGGTGTCAGGTAAATGTTTGTTGAATCTATCACTCTATTTGTATTTCCAGTTATTGCATATTGTGTACACTTATTCTTGAACTTGTTATTAATAAAGACTGTCTCTCCTGTTGTTTCTTTTTGATAAAGCTCTATATTCAGCCATTTAAAAATCTGTATACTGTGTGTATAGCAGTCTGAAAGTGAACCATACTGGGTTCACTTTTGAACCCAGTTTCAGTTACCCATTTAGGATGTTAGAAAGCCAGTAATAGGGCTTACAACTGTTTCAGAATGCTGTTGCCTGGAGTTTTGCTCTACCAGTACACACACTGTCAAAAATTTTTAAGATTTTCCACAGTGCTGATAGAAATCTGGTTGCCAAGTGAGCTGTTTCTTGTCCTTGGGAAACTGAAAATTACATAATGTATGTGACTGGCACATACCTGACACTTTGATAACTCTAAAGCACCATATCAGCCCGAGGCAAATTATTTTGAGAAGTGAATCAACATCAAAGCTCTAAAATCCTTTATTAAAAAAAAAAAAAAGACTTAAAAGATGTGGATGTATGATAGGATGGGAAGTAGTATTTGGTAGAAAAGGAGACCGGAATAATAGAAACTCCTGATTTTAGCTTGACTGTAAATTTTATTTAATACCAAATAAAAGTTCTTCTTTTTCAGTCCTCAGTTTTGTATTATTCATAGAAAGATGATGTGAAAGAGTGCTGTTCTAGGAAGAAAACTACTTATGCATATAAGTCCTTGCTCTATAATCTTGGGCAAATTTCTGAAAGTTTTTCATCTTCAGTTGCCTGATCTATGAAATGGTTATAATTCAAGTCAATAATAATATTAATAATATTAATAATAATAACATGTTATAATGAGCTGCTTTTTATTAAACATTCATACTATATCTCAGTCATTATACTTATTAGAAGTAGATACTAATATTATCTCTTTTATGGATGAGGAAACTGAGGTCTGAAAGGGTTAAAACAGCCTCTTTAAGTTCAAAAGTTAATAAATGACAGATTAGGAATCAAATCTCTGCAACACTGCAGAGGCCTCTGTTCTGTGCCACCTCCAGTCTCTGCCTACTATTACTAGAGATCAAACCAGATAATAGTTTGAAGTTTCTTCTCACTGCAGTTTCTAAATTCATCAATTTTTCCCCTATGAACTATGTTTCACAAAGCTTATCACATAACCTTGTCTGATGATCTTAGTTCATTGTCATTTAAGTGCTTAGTCTTGGCCTTTTGGGGGGATATAGTTGAAACTGTCCCTAAAAAATGGGAAGCATGAATTTTAGAATCGATCTGTTAGCTATACACTTCCATCTCTGTTTCAGCTTCACAGCTCTAAATTTTCATACATTTAATGCTGTATGATTTGCCTTTGGACAATGGTCAAAGTCCTCTTCAAAATTATTTTTTAGAGCTTTCTCTGATTTTATTCTCTGGGTCCACTTGCTGTCTCACCTGCACTGCATTCCTTGGTTGTTCATGTTTTCCAACAAACCCATGATTGCTCCAGCAAATGAGTCTTTGCTATAAAACTTGAGTAAGCTGCCCTTGTGCATGTTGATCTGTAAGACTGCAGACTCTCTAGGTCATATTCCTCTGGACATTCTTGAAAGGAGGATACTAAATTCCAAAGGATTTTCTTTTATGTTGTATGCAGCCTCTATCTCTGAGTGTTGCCTGTCGACCAGTGGAAGGCAAAAGAAATTAATATTTAGTGGTGCCACTCTAAGAATAGACCAAATGTCAGCACGGGGTCAGGACCTCTGAGGAAGTACATCCAAGGAAAAGAGACTAGAGTAGCTGTAACTTAGAAACCACAGCAGAGTGTGACCAGGTTCTTGTGGTAGAGACAAAATGAGAAATGTGGCTTTTTAAGACATTGAAAAATAATGATGAGAGAAAAACAGGCTGAAATCTGAGAATTCCTATCAGAATTGGGAACCATCCTTCACAGGCTAAATTGATAGTTGCAGCACTGTGGCATCAGGGAGCTTGACTTCCATATACTAATATAGAAAAGAATGGTGCTCTGTGGTCATGGGTGGTGGGCCCAGGAAGCCTCTTTCTATGATCAAGTGTCTTGTTTTTGTTTTTGTTTTAAATGATGATTTTAGCTTCGAGGGGAAATTTTCATGATGACTGTTTTCGTTGCAAGTACACTGATTATTTTGATTGATGGAGGCTTATTTTAAGGCTATCTGAGAATATAAGATAGCATTCATTAATGAGTTCACTGATTCAGTCATAGTTTTGGGCACCTGTTATGTACCTAGGTAATGGAGATACACTGGTGAACAATACAAATAAGCTGCTTATTCCCAACGACCTAGGGTTTTAGTGAGGGAGATAGTAAACAAGTAGACTGATGATGACAGAAGCTAATCGCAAATAATTTAATAAATATTTGCTGTGGGCTAGGTAATAGTCTAAGCATATAACATGTAACATCTCATTTAATTCTCATGATAGCTTGAAGTGAAATATCAGTACTATCCTCATTGTATACATTTGGAAATTTAGGTACAACAAAAGCAATATTCCTAGGTTTACACAACTGAAAACTAACAAGATAAGTAAAAGGAAATAACTAGTGTAATGCGAAATAACTAGCGGTATATAGATGGCTAGGAAGACCCCTGGAGGAGATGGCATTTGAGGGTTTATCCTATGGAATGATTAGCTCGTTTCATCAGGGAGCTAGTAAGTTGTCTTGGCTCAGATGACTTCTCTTCTCTTTGTTCATCGTTATTATCTGGGCTGTGTACAGCTAAGATAATTTGATATATTTGCTCCTGCACAAAATAGAATACCCTTAGTGAGTAGTGTTCACAGAACACCACCTTATAGGCAATTGGCTTACAAAATAAGCAAATAAAATATAAAATAAGCAAAACTTATTGGTCATAAAACTTATTTGTATTATCTAATATATGGTATAGATGTGGAAATAGAAGTTTTTAGGATAAGAACATTAACAATGTCATCCTGATAAATGCTAATCACCAGAATTGAATTGGGAAGATGCATACAATTATATTTTGCTATAAAATGAACTTTATTAATTAACCTTGGGGGAAAAAGGGAGATTCCAATAGTGTATTTTAGGGCCGGGCATGGTGGCGCATGCCTGTAGGTGGCAACCTAGGAAGCCATGTCTGGGGCCAGGGATCCCAGGGGCACGTAGCATGATCTAGTCCCAAAAAAATAGCTGGGCATGGTGGCGCATGCCTGTAATCCCAGCTACCTGGGAAGCTGAGGTTGGAGATTGCTTGAATCTCTGGTACCCTGAGTTCTTTTTTTTTTTTTTTTAATAATTTATTTATATATATATATTTCACGTCATTTTGGTCCCTGGGGGTCACCCACCACCTCCCCTCCCCAACCACTCCAGCTGGTCCCCACTCTCTCGTTGTGTACTTTCATTTGGTTAACCATATATTAGTGAAACCATTTGGTTTCTGTCCCTTTCTATCTGGCTCGTTTCTGCTAGTATGATTTCTTCTAGGTACATCCAGGTTTCCATAAATTCATCAAATTTGTCATTTTTAATTGATGTGTAATACTCCATTGTATATATATACCACATCTTTTCAACCAGTCGTCTGTTTTGGGACACTTGGGTTGTTTCCATGTCCTTGCAATTATAAATAGTCCTGCAATAAGCATCTGAGTGCAGGTATCCTTTTTTACCCACATTGAGGTCTCCTTTGGGTAGATTCCCAGAAGTGCGACTAATTCCATTTTCATTAGTTTGAGGGTCCTCCATACTGCTTTCCATAGTTGCTGGACAAGTTTACATTTCCACCAGTAGTGTAAGAGTGTTCCTTTCTCTGCACATCCACACCAGCACTTGTTGTTGCCTATGGTTTTGATATGGGCCATTCTTACTGGTGTAAAGTGGTATCTCATTGTGGTTTTGATTTGCATTTCTCTAATTGCTAGTAACACTGAGCATTTTTTCATGTGCCTGTTGGCCATTTGTATTTCCTCTTTGGAGAAGTATCTTTTTAGTTCTCCCCACTTTTTGATTGGGCATCTTGTTTTGTTTTTGTTTAGTTGTGTGAGTTCCTTGTGGATCTGCGTTATTAATCCCTTATCACTCTTGTGGAGGGCAAAAATTTTTTCCCATTCAGTTGGACTTCTTTTAGTTTTTTCTGTTGTCTCTTTTGCTATACAAAATCTTTTTAGTTTGATGTAGTCCCATCTGTTTAGTTTTCCTTCAGTTTTTTGCCTTCTGCAGATGATTCCAGATGATTTCTGAATTGTACTTCATGGAGGGTTTTGCCCAAGTTTTCCCTCTATGTATGTTATGGTTTCAGGTCTGATATCTAAGTCTTTTATCCATTTTGAATTAATTTTTATGCATGGTGTGAGAGAGTTGTCTTGGTCCATTTTTTTGCACATCTTAGTCTAGTTTTCCCAGCACCATTTATTGAAGAGGCTATCTTTGTTCCAATGTAAGTTTTTCACTCCTTTGTCAAAGCTTAATTGGCTATATGTGTGGCTTTATTTCTGGACTCTCAATTCTGTCCCATTGGTCTGATTGTCGGTTGTTGTACCAGTACCATGCTGTTTTAAGTATTATGGCTTTGTAATATAGCTTGAAGTCTGGAATAATTAAGCCTCCATTCTCTCTTTTTTTGGAGAGGTTTTTTTATATTCGAGGTCTTGTTATTCCATATGAATTTTTGTTCTATCTCTTTAAAGAATGTCACTGGAATTTTTAAGGGGATTGCATTGAATCTGTAGATTGCTTTTGGTGGGATGGCCATTTTGATGATGTTAATTCTTCCCATCCATGAGCAAGGAATATCTTTTCATTTCCTTGTGTCTTCTTCTATCTCTTTTAGTAGCGTTTTAAAGTTTTCTTTGTATAGTTCTTTTATATGTTTTGTTAGGTTTATAGCCTGTGGTTCTACAGGCAAAAAGTAGCAAGACCTAGTCTCCAAAAAAACAAAACAAAAAACCAATAGTGTATTTTCCTAAATGCTTAAAACTTAACTCTATGTGATTATAAAATTGTGTATTTCTTTTGTTAAACAGGTATTTTATGAAAAGATGCCCCACTTCTCTCAAGTAATCTAGAATTATTAGGGCGTAAACTTTCACTTCTAAAGCTGCCAAGCATTTTAGGATTATCCACCATCCAGCATTTAAGTAATATTGTTTTGGGTTTTTTGTGTGTGTGTGCCCATGGTAACAGAGGAGCAGAGATTTGGAGCAAAGAGAAACACCTCAGAACAAACCAGGACTTCACTGGTTTTCAGGCGCTTAGCTTTGAATGAGCAATGGACTTGAGACTTCTCTAGGCCATTTGTGCTCCATGTTTTCCCTACTTATTGTTAAATTGAGCCAAAATGTGGTGTGATGAAGTAATGGTGACTAATCCTATTACAGGCTTCTTAAAAGGGGGTAATGCTTCTCCCTGCAGCCCCCTCTTCCCAATCTTTTTTCCTTAGTTCAGTTAGTAGATGGAGTTGACACATTGTAACAAAAAATTATCCATTTCTCATTGTCTGCATCTGGATTCTCACAGACTCAGATAATTGGCAGAAATAGATTTTCCCCTGCACTAAGGCAATCCTGTCCTCTCTGTTATTGGCCCAGGAGCTTTTATTAAGCCAGGATTTGTGAAATCTATAGAGGATTTAGGTTCTTTTCTGTGTTACCAGAGGTATGATGTGGAGAAGTGGTGCATTTAGAGTTACCAAAACCTATTTTGAAACTTAAAAATCCAGGTTCATGGAGGCGCCAAGAAGCTGCCTATTAGCTTAGAATTCATCTCTCTTCTTTGGTTCCTTCATGTTTTGATTACAGGAAACCATCCAACAGCACTTGACCTGGTAACTGAGGAAGCCATTTCACAGCCCACTGGTCCCCTGACTCATTTAGAAGTCGGAGTCAAAGGTTATGCAAGTAATAATTGGGCCCAGATTCACCCTGTCAGGAAAGACTTTATTCCCCCACCCCCGTCCGCTGCAAGTTAAGAGCAACTTAGCTGTTGTGAAATGGCTCAACCAGAGGAAATGAAGGCACTCTATCCTTGGCTGAAGTACCCTCAGATCCAGTGATATTATTTATTCCTATTTCCATGGGAGTTGCTTATGTAGCTACTTAGTGTGAAATTTAGGTATAATCCTCCATGTTAAACTAGTCCTCCTTTGAGAAATTACTTGATTTCTTTTCATCTAGAAATGATATAAAGAAACTTTGCTTGGTTCAAGCTTTAACATTCCTTCTACCACCACTCTGATAGTTGCCTGAGTACCCATCTGGCTGGTAGGTAGATACACACTTCTGAATTAACATAGCAGTGGTGTTGTCAGTAAGGTAAAACAGTTCATTGGGAGCTAACAGACGTTATTTCTTCAACTGAAAAACAATTTAAATTTACCAGTGCCTTTAATTTCTTGCATAATTCACTCAGAACTCTAGAAGATCTGCAGCGCTGGCAGCATGGCCTGGCACAAGAGCAGGAAAGAATGACACAATCTGGCACCTTTAACCAGAAGTTCTTTAATGAACTGGGAAGGGGGGCAGAGGGGACTGAGGGGAAGGAGGAGGACAGTTAGGATTTTGGCAGCCACACAAAGGTTCTTCTTCCCTGAGAAAAGTGAAAAGAGAGTCAAATGAAGCTTCTCTCTGTTATATGATTTGCTAAGATGCTTGTCTGTCTCTTCGTTTCCAGCACCATGGCAGGTGCATCTTGACAGCCAAATGACTTCCCCACCAAACAAGTTGTTTCTTAGGATCCCTTAAGAGAGCTTATGTCCAACCAATTTCCTGTCTGAGGTCACAACTGTGATTCCTTTCTTCAGCCATCAGATGTGCTTCTAAGAACCAACAAGCATGGTAGAAACTGTCTTATACAAAATGGATTTTAGGATATCTTGGTCATTATTTTAGGATTGCTCAGTTCTGGAGCTGAGTAGGCAATACTGATTCCAGAGTGTCCATGGACACACCCTTGAATGCATCCCTTTGTTATTAAATAATATCAACAACATGTCTGTTGATATCCTTGTGTCTCCCCCCTCCCCTGTCTAGATCATTCCAAGTCTAGGAATGATAATGCATGTGTTACAGGGTTACCGTGCAAATCAAACGAAACGATACATGTAAGATGTTTGCCTAGCTATAGTTAATTTTTATTATATCTTGGTACCTTCTAGCACCAATTTCCTAAGATTTTTGCTTCTCTCCTACTTTGTGGATCTCTTGGAACATGATATTCTTAGACTCTTTGGATAGTATCATAGATGAAGGTCCTGAAGACTTCTTGGTCTTTCCTATTTTCTGTAACACTTTCTGTTTACCTGCACTTTGTGTCCCTTTTTGGAGTTTAAAGATGTTTCATGATTTCTGTATGACTCTTAGCTCTTTTGCTAGCTATTCATGTCTGTCATTCAGAGAATTAATGCCTAAGAAAACTTTGTCTCTTTTTTTCCTTAAACCTGTAAGCTATTTCCTTACATCCTGTCTACATCCTCTTTCCTCTGGCTTCCAGGATTAAAAATTTTAAGGTAAGATAGTAGCCTGAGTTGGGTCAAGTCTATCCAGCTTGTGCTGTTACTGCTCTTAGCTCTAGTGGTACAGGGATGTGCTCAGAGTAATAAAAAGCAGACCTCTCTGCTGAGGTCATTGCTCCTCACACTGGCAGCCTGCTCCAGGAAGCTGTTTATCTGTGCTTGCTGAGCCAAGCTTCAGCCTCCTAACAGTTGGAATGTATTGAGAAACCACAGAACCCAAAGAGAAAATGTTGCACAGGCAGGGAGAGTATATTTACACCACACAAGCTGCAGTTTATATGTGTGAGGATAATTATTCATTTTTGTACTCTCATACTTCACCTTCTGTGTGCTGTCTGTGCCCTCTCAAGGGGATTTATCCAGGAGAACTATGCTGCTAAATCTGTGTTGTCCTGCACATTCACTAGCTGGGCCTAAGAAAAGGTGTTACAGGAATTTGATGTAAATGTCGTCTTTTTAAGTCACATTTGATGTTTGGAATCTTAAACCACAGAGATCTGATCTCTATAGCATCCTAAATCACTGTTCCTCACATGGTTTTTTTCAGGTGTTTCTTTGTCATTGCCAAAATATCTTTACCAAAATATCAAGTATTATTATAGAACTTCAAATGTATCTATATCAGTAGGAATTTAAGATATGGTCACTTTGTCTATAAAGGGATGTAACCTGGTTGGGGAGATGATGTTTATTGATTAATAGACAGAGAATAATTCAAGAACTTATATATTGGCATTAAGTTATACTCTGAAAAAAGGAGAGTGAGGAGAAATAATGGCTACAGACTAGTTAAATAAGATATAGGAGAGTTTGTCTTGGGCCAGACATGGTGGTGTGTACCTTTAATTGCAGCCTACGATGTGAGGCCAAGACTAGGAATCGCTTGAGTCCGAGGGTTCGAGACCTGCCCAGGGCAACATAGTGAGCCCTAGCCTCAAAAAATAGCTGGGCATGGTGGCATGCACCTGTAATCCCAGCTGCCTGGGAAGCTGAGGCTGGGGATCGCTTGAGTTCCTGGGACTACCCTGGGCAAAATAGTGAGACTTAGCCTAAAAAACAAGAAAAAAAGATACAGGAGAATTTTTCTTGACGATATGATGGTTATTTTTATGTGTCAACTTGATTGGATAATTACTGTGCTCAGGTAGTTGATAAAATATTATTTCTGGCTGTGTCTGTGTAAGGGCATTTTAGCATTTGAATCAATAAACTGAGTAAAGAAGATTCCCCTCAGCAATGTAGTGGGCATCATGCAAGCCACTGAGCACCTTCATAGACTAAAATGATGGAGGAAGGGTGAATTTGGTTTTTTGATTAACTTGGACATCCATTTTACCTACCCCTGGACATCAGCATTTCTGCTCTTGGGACTTCAGATTTGAACTGGAGCTTACTTTGTTGCTACCAACTGTAGGACCTTTGGACCGGGCCTGAGACCTACACCATTGGCTTCCCTGATTCACGGACCATCAGACGCTGACTCAGTTGCTTCACTGACCTTCCTGGGTCTCCAGCTTGCAATGGCAGATCATGGGACTTCTCAGCCTCCATAATCATATAAGCCAATTTCAGAATCTAAACATATTCTAGTCTCTGGAGAACACTGGCTAATATACTGGGGAGATGAATAGAAATTGGATAGACAGAAAAGCAAGAAGGCATATTTTCATGTTATTTGGAACTACCGTACTATAATGGCTAAGAACACAGACTTGGGAGCAGATAGATGTATGCTGTATACTCAGTTGATAATTTCAATTATTGTTTGTTTTTGATACTTTTGGTTAAAATTTTTTAAATACAAAATAAGGGAAAAAGAAATCCTAAATGGGAATGTCTAAAAGTTAGTTTGAAGAAAATTAAGATTTGCTTACTAATGTTTTTCTTATCTTAGTCTTGTCTTTCACAATGTATCATCATTCTCTTTATTCCCAGAGGCAGAGAGGATTTTAATGAACTTTACTTTCTATAGTTTATTATGAAAACCTTGTTTAATTTAAATATGTTTTTTTAAAGGTTTTATTTTTTAAGAGCAGTTTTAGATTCACAACAAAACTGAGAGGATGATATAGGGATTTTCCATGTACAGCCCCTCTGCATGCACAGCCTCCCTCATTATCAACATTCCCACCATAGTGATGCATTTGTTGCAGTGAGAAACTTGCACTGACACATCATCACCAGAGGTCTTAGTTTATCTTCGAGTTAGTTCCTGATGTATGATTTTCAGCTTTGGACAAATGTGTAATGATGTACCCATCACTATAGTATACAGAGTATCTTTGCTCCTCTAAAATTCCTCAGTGTCCCACCTGTTCATCCCTGCCTTCCGCTGCAACCCCAGAAACCACTAATTTTTTTAGTTTGCCTTTCCCAGAATTCCATATAATTGGAATCACACAACATATATCCTTTTCCTATTACTGTATTTTTCAGGTCAAGAATTTCCATATTCTCTCTTTTGTGGTTTCTTTACTAAATTATAAAGCATGGTTACTAGAAAGTTCATAATTATCTGCATTCCCAATACATCTATTTGTTATCTATTCTACCACTTGGTTTTTTATTCCATTGACTTATCTTACAGTATACTTTTTTCCTTTAGCTAAATGTTGCACATTGTATGTGAAAAATTGTGGAGATAATATACAATTCCTAGAAAGATACCACCTCTCTGAAAAGAGGATTTATATTTGCATCTGGCAGATGGCTTGAGCATTAGCAACCCTGGATTATCTCAATCCCAACAGTTGAAATGATTTGAAGCAATGCTTACATATCAGGAAGGGCTGATCTATTTCCATATATAGCTCTAAAGAACATCATCCAGAACCTGAAGGATTTACCCGAGTCCTTCTTCTCAGGCTAGGTGGGTCCTGAACTCCAATTTTTTTTTTTTCATTTATTTTTCTGAGACTAGATCTCACTATTTTTGCCTGTGGAACCACAAGCTCATGTTGCCCGGGTACCACAGACTCAAGCAATCCCCAGCCTCAACTTCCTAGGTAGCTGGGATTACAGGCACATGCCACCATGCCCAGATATTTGGGGGGGACTAGGTCTCACTACGTGCCCCCGGTGGGACTTGAACCGCGATCCCTGGCCCCGGCCTTGGCTTCCTAGTCTGCCACCTACAGGCATGCGCCACCATGCCCGGCATTGAACTCCAATTTTTGACCTACAAACCTCAAGAGACATTTGAAAACCCAGAAATTATATTAATCCAAAATTATTGTTTGCTTAATCTTTCACTTGCCTCTTCCCCGACTGGTAAAAGCCCCTGGAATGGCTAGTGGTTGTAATACTACCGTATTTTTGAAATGGTGGTTAGTATAAATAGTATTGTGAATAATACTCTATTGTGTAAATATACCACAAATTTTTGATCCATTCATTAGTTCTTGGGCAAAGACAAACTCATGTCATTTTTGGCAACATGGATAGAGCTAGAAAGAATTATACTAACTGAAATAAGCCAAGGAGAAAAAGGTAAATACCAGATGGTCTCACTTATATGTGGGATATAGAGAAAACAAAACAACAACAAAAAAAATCAAAATTAACAAACTAATAACTGAAATGAGGCATGCAGAAAGAGAGAGGGAAGGAGAGGGGGAATTCAGGGGAAGGAAGAACACAAGCAAATAGGACAACTGTTTATCAGTGGCATGGTGGTGGGAGAAATTTGGGGTACACAACAATGTAATAAAAATATATATAATCAGCTGGGAATGGTGGCTGGTGCCTGTAAGCTTCAGCCTAAGAAGTGGCTGGGGCTAGGGATTGCGGCTCGAGTCCCACCTGGGGCCCTAAGTGAGACCTAGTTCCAAAAAAACAGTGGTGGTGCGCGCCTGTAATCCCAGCTACCTGGGAAGCTGAGGCTGGGAATTGCTTGAGTCTGTGGTACCCCGGGCAACGAGAGCCTGGGGTTCCAAGGACAAAAATAGCGAGACCTAGTCTCAAAAAAAAAAAAAAAATATATATATATATATATATATATATATACACACACATATATATAATCAATAAAAATTTATTTTAAAAAAGTTTATTATTATTATAAAGTTTATTCTGGTTGACAATTTAGGCCATAGACGTGCACATGAAAATTCCATAAAAGGAATGAGTATGTAGGGGGTGAGGAGGGGTGGAGATGGGAGGGTGTGTTCAGGGAGGGAAGGTGGTGGGTGGTCCCCAGGGAATACAAAGATGTGAAACACATATATAAAAATTTAAATAAGGCCGGGCACGGTGACTCGTGCCTGTAAGCTTCAGCCTATGAAGCAGCCGGGGCTAGGGATCGCGGTTCAAGTCCTGCCTGGGGCCCGTAGCGAGACCTAGTTCCAAAAAAACAGCTGGGCGTGGTGGTGCACACCTGTAATCCCAGCTACCCGGGAAGCTGAGACTGGATTGCTTGAGTCTGTGGTACCCCGGGTAATGAGAGCCTGAGGTTCTATGGGCAAAAAATAGCGAGACCTAGTCTCAAAAAAAAATAATAAAAAATAAATTAATTAATTAAGAAAAAAAAGGGGATCAGTATAATTTCTATGCTGGGGAGAAGCAGCTCTCCTGCCTGCCTGGCACTATGCAGATGGCTCTCTTTTTCTTTCTCCATTCCCTAATAACCCTGTCTTTTTTAAAATTTGCATATATATGTATATTTATATTCCATTATTCCATTATTGTGTACCCCAGGGCTTTCCCACTTCACTAACATTTGTTAACCATCCTGATCTTCTGTGCTCTTCACCTCCCCCACCCTCTTCCCGCTCCTCCTCTCTCGCTCCATGGTTCAGTCCCATTGGTTGTTTTCATTCTTTCTTATTCGTTTGTTTGTCTTTCCCTATATCCATCATATAATTGAGACCATCCTGTGCTTCTCTTTTTCTTTTTGACTTATTTCTGCTAATATGAGTCTTTCTAGTTCCATCCAGGTTGCTGCAAATGACATGTGTTTGTCCTCCTTGATTGATGCGTAGTGTTCCATGGTGTATATGTACCACATTTTTTTAGGCAATCATCTGTTTTGGGGCATTTGGTTTGTTTCCAAATCTTGGCACTTGTAAACAGCTGCAGTGAACATGTGCATACAGGTGTCCTTTTGAATTAATATTTTCATGTCCTCTGGGTAGATTCCTAGTAGTGGGATTGCTGGGTCAATTGGTAAGTCCACTTTCAATTGTTTGAGGGTCCTCCACACAGTTTTCCATAGTGGCTGGACCAGCTTGCACTCCCACCAGCAGTGTAAGAGAGTTCCTTTTTCTCCACATCCATGCCCACATTTGTTGTTGTCCGATTTATTTATATGGGCCATTCTTACTGCTGTCAGATGGCATCTCAGTGTGGTTTTAATTTACATTTTCCTGATTATTAGTGATGTGGAGCATTTTTTCATATGTCTATTAGCCATTTGTATCTCCTCTTTGGTGAAGTGTCTTTTTAGTTCTTCTCTCCATTTTTTGAGTGGGTTTTTTGCTTTGTTTTTGTTGAGCTGTAGGAGCTCTTTGTTATCCCTTGTCACTTGTCTGGAGGGCAAAAATTAAAAACAGTGGTTAGATGCCACGAAGTAGGTAGCAATGCCTTAACCGTATGCGTGTTGCAGGCTGAAGCCTCTTCCATCCTTGTCAAGGGGAATGCTAACCTTCTCTCCTTTCATACAACACTATAATCAATTAAAATTTATAATAAAAAATAATATTGTGAGATATCTGGGACAACTTCAGTGTGATATGAAAATATATGCAATTTCTACTGTTGACAGAAATCACAGGTATGGCTAATTCTACTATGTTTACATTCATAGTCAAAGGAAATGCTGAATTTCAATTATAAGATGTTTTTTTCACAACCAAGTTTGTGGCTCCCTTGGATTCAACACATGAACCCTTCTGTTTTGAACTCCAATGCACAGCAAAAAGTGGTACCAAAATTCTTGGATTCTGTTCTCCTCTTAGAACTAGCCTTATCATTCTTCACTTGTATGATGGTTCCTTGATAGTTTCAAACAATTGTTTTTGATAATTTGTCTATTTCTTAGCCAGGAAGATGAATATGAATCACAATTACATTAGTGCTAGTGAAATGTATACACTGAAAGGGATCATATAGATTTTTTTTTCGAGACTAGGTCTCACTATGTTGCCTGGGGTACCGGGGACTCAAGTTGTTCCCACCCTCAGCCTCCCAGGTAGCTGGGATTACAGGCACCCACCACCATGCCCAGCTGCTTTTTGAAGACCAGGTCTCTCTAAGTTTCTGGGGGTAGTTTCAAACCCGCAAACTCAAGATATTCCAAGCCTCTTGTCTTCCAGCGCTTGGACAACAGGTGCAGGCCACCATGCCTGTTCATGTAGAAGTCTTACTTGACTGTGGGAGTAGTGCATGTTGAAAAGCAACAAATAAGAAATACATAATTAGGACACAGCCAGTTTGTGGAAGCCTCAACTATATTGAAAAATAAGGAAAACAAGAGTTAAAGACAGTACCTCATAAAGGCTGAGATAAACTCCAGTTCTTTTTATTTAAAAAATTCAGTTAATATTTATTGAGCATCAGCTATATGACAACCACAATGCCAGATAAGGTCTTCAGAGAATTCACTTTCATTCTCATGGGGTGGATAAAATAATGGCAGTTAATACCAGGAAAACAGTATGACTCTACAGTGTTCGTGGATTTACTATATGCTAGATCCCATGCTAGTGAACCATAGAAGGTAAACAAACCATTGAACTCAAAAACCCACGGAGAAAACCAGCATAGGTATAACTGTTAAAATGCTGCTGAGTGCCATGTAAGATTTCAGGCAACATGTTTTGAGATGAGTGGAAGGAAAGACCTAGTTTGTGAATTTTGAGGACAGTTTCATGGAGGAGTTGCTAATTCAGTGGGTCCTTTGTGATTTGAGCTCATTAGAGGTCAAGGTACTAAGAATGTCCAGAGAAAGGATATTTTATTAAACTTTGGAGATCAGGAAGGGTAACTGAGTATTGTTTCCCATTTATTTCTTTAAGTTATACAATTTAAAGGGTAAAAATAGTTCTAGAAGAATTATTGGCTTAATAATGGACTATTAGAAAGAAACTAAGACAATTCTGTATAAAATTACAACAAAAAGAATAAAATCCTTAGAAATAAATTTAGCCAGGGTAATAAAAGACCAATACAATGAAAACACTGATGAAATAAACTGAAAAAGATATAAGTAAGCAAGTAGTTCATACTCATGGATTAAAAGAAGTATTGTTAACAAAGCAATCTACAGATTGAGTGCAATGCCTATCAAAATTCCAGTGGAATTTTTCACAGAAATGGAGCAAATATCCACAAATTTCTGTAAAATCACAAAAGACCCCAAATACTCAAAACAGTTTTGAGAAAGAAAAACAAAGCTGGAAGCATCACACTCCCTCATTTCAAACTGTTACATTGTTGTAGTAATCAGAAATATATGGTATTGTCATGAAAACAGATGCATAGATCAATGGGTCTATGCAATAAACCCACATATATGCTCAATTTATTAATGACAAAGCAGCCCAGAATGTAATGGGGAAAAGACCATCTCTTCAATAAATAGTCTGGGGAAAACCCACCAGTTACTTGTAAAGGAACTCAAAATAAATATAAAGACTTGAACATAAGACCTGAAACAAAGAAGTCCCAGAAGAAAACAAGTGTAAGCAATTTGACATTAGTCTTGGCAATGATTTTTTTTTTTATATAACTCCAAAAACAAAGGGAACAGAAACAGACACATCAAATTTAAACTACATCAAAATTTTAAAATTTAGCACATCAAAGGAAATCATTAACAAAATGAAAAGGTGACCTACTGAATGAGAGAAAGTGTTTGCAAACCATATATCTGGTAAGCAGTTAATTTCCAAAATATATAAAGAATTCATGCGACTCAATAGCAAACACCCAAGCAATCTGAATATTTTTTTCCAGAGAAGACATACAGATTGCCAACAGATACATGAAAACTGATAAACATCGCTAATTATCCGGGAAATGCAATTTAAAACCACAATGAGATATCACCTCAGACCTGTTAGAATGACTACTATCAAAAACTTAAGAAATAAAAGTTTACCAGGGAAATGGAGAAATGGGAACCTTCATGTACTACTAAAAATGTAAATTGGTGCAGCCACAACAGGAAACAGTATTGAGGCTCCTCAAAAAATTATAATTGGAGCTACCATATGATCTAGCAACTCCACTGCTAGTTATTTACCCAAAGAAAATAAAAACACTAATTTGAAGATCATGCATTCCCATGTTTAGTCCAGTATTATTTACAGTAATTAAGATATAGAAGCAACCTAAGTATTATTGATAGATGAATAAAGAAGATGAAGTGTATATATGGGTGTATGTATATGTGTTATATATTTGCATATATGTAATAGAAGAATATAGATCTTGCCATTTGCGACAAAAAAGGGATGACCCTTCAGTGTATTATGGTAAGAAAAATAAGCCAATTATATGAATTTTTTTTTTTTTTTGAGACTAGGTCTCACTATTTTTGCCAGTGGAACCGCAGGCTCACGTTGCCCGGGCTACCACAGATTCAAGCAATCCCAGTCTCAGCTTCCCAGGTAGCTGGGATTACAGGTGTGCGCCACCACGTCCAGCTATTTTTCTGGAACTTGGTCTCGCTATGTTGCCCCAGGCGGTACTCAAACTGCAATCCCCAGTCCCAGCCACACTTCCACAGACTGGCATTTACAGGCATGTGCCACCATGCCGGGCTTTATCTGTGAAATCTAAAACAAACAAAATGAAGCTCATAGTGGTAGAGGAAAGATTGGTAGTTGCTAGAGATGATAGTGGGCCAATGGGTTAAGGAGGTCAAAAGGTATAAGCTTACAGTTCTAAAATAAGTCGTTGGATGTAATGTACAACATGGTGATTATAGTTAATAACACTGTATTGCATATTTGAAATTGCTAAGAAAATAGATTTTAAAAGTTTTCATCAGAAGAAAAAAAGTTTTTGTAACTATGAATGGGCGTGAGTGGATGTTAACTAGCTGTATTGTGATCATTTCACAGTACAGACAAATCTTGACTCACTATAGGGTACATCTGAAACTAACATAGTGTTACATGCCAGTTTACCAAAAAAAAAAAAATCTGAGAAAGCTGTCAGATATTCTAGGAAAGTTATCTTTAACTGAAATACATTCAACTGTATCAAAATAACAGTGAGTAACAAGGCTGAAGTACAAAGGATAGTATCTGCCCATGGATAAGAGAAGTATAAAAAAAGTAAGGATAAGGATTAAGGATAAGGTTAAGGACAGCTAAAAATAATCAAGGATATTCTTCTAATAAGTATCCTTTGCTAGTGCTATGTTGGCTAGGAATATGTTAGTCACGTTTATTTGGATTTCTCTGTTAACCATCAGTTTTTCTCAGGCCTCTTGTATGTTGATGCTTTCTCTGCTCTATGAAGTGCTAATGAAGTATATATTTAAATTAAAAAGAATTGTTAAAAAAACAGCACTCCTTCAACTCTCAATGAAATTTCCTGTTCCGCATAGGTAACCATTTTGAACTCCTTAAAGTGATTTGTTTGGCATTTATTTCTAGATCTCTACTTGCTTATGTTGCTGATTTTTTAATCTGATGCACTATCTATTGACTTTCCACGGTGTGAAATGTGAATCTAATTCCTATAAATATGCTTCCTCACACACATTTGCTTAGCCCCCCAACTTCCCAATGTACTTATATCGTTTTGCTTATGTTAGTAATCAATGTTCACTTGTTAGAATTATGTAAACAGGATTGATCTATAACTAAAGGTTGTACAACGTTGTCACTGTTGGGCTTTTTTTTAAGTTAATTTCCTATAAGCTCATCATTAATTTACCCTAAACTTTACTGATCTGAATACATTTCTCTCTAGCACTTTCCACTTGCCCTTGCACTGTCACATTACTTTGAAGAACTGATCCGTGTGGACTTTAATCCATAGACTCTCTTGCCTTGTGACTTCCATTTGGATAAAACCAGTTGGAGATATTTGCCAGAAATTGAAGGGTAGGAGGATGGTGAGTGATTGTGGTATAGTCACTTGTATCTCCCCACCTGTTAATTGGAGATTCTAGTAGGCTCTATTCCTTTCCTGAAGGTCACAACTTATTTTGAAGAACCCCTACTTCTTCCAGATTTTTTTTCTTTGAGACTAGGTCTCACTTTTTTTGCCTGTGGAACCGTAGGCTCACATTGCCCAGGGTACCTTGGGTACTCAAGCAATCCCCAGCCTCAGCTTCCCAGGTAGCTGGGATTACTGGCATGTGCCACCATGCCAAGCTATTTATTTGGAAATAGGTCTCGCTATGTTGCCCCAGGTGGGACTAAAACTGCGATCTCCAGTCCCAGCTGCGTTCCATAGGTTGTCGCTTATAGGCACATGCCACCGTGCCTGGCTTTACTCCTTCCAGACTTAAGAAACCACTCCCTCCACTTGTCTCTTCAGTCTTAGGAGTCATAACAGACCCTAAGTTTTGCTAACCCTGGGTCAATGAGTTAAGAGCCCCTTAACTCTGTCCACACCGTTGTGTTTTTTTTTAAACGTTGCTCAGCTAACCTTCTTAATGTTAATTGTCAGAGCCTAAGAAAGCAAGTACATTAATATTTTTATGTAATCTGTTTTATCTTTTTTAAAGAAATCCTCCTCAAAATCTGATCTGCTTTATCTATAATGTTTTTTCTCTATGCCTGCTATATAGTGCTTATCTAGGAACCCCCAACTTTGACCTTTACCTCAGGGATTCCCTGTTTTATTTCTTCCTCACCTTTGGTGTAGTGGTTTTAAAATAGGACTGCACATTCTTTGACATTCCTTCCTTTGAGAGATCGGATCGCTGCCCTTTTCCTTTAAATACGAATATGATAGTGACACTGTGACTTCCAAAGCTTGGTCACAAAAGGCCATTAGATTCTGTCTTGGTCTTTGGGAATCCATTTTTCAGACTTCCCTCTCAGCACACTCCCTCTCACTGTCTAGACCTCAGGCTGTGAGAGGCTCAGTCACGCAACTAGTCTTCAAGTCATCCCTGTCTAGTGCCTGACGTGTGAGTGAAGACGTGATTCCACCCCCAACCATCTCAATCAACTGCAGCCGTGCAGGTCTTCCCACGTCAGGTCCCAGTTATCATGGAATAGAGACAAGGCATTTATGCGGCTGTGTAATTCTTGATTTACAGACTCCATAAACATAATCAAATTGTTGTTTTGTTATTTTGCAAACTTTGAGGTAGTTTGTTACATAGCAATAGAAACTGGAATAAAAGGTGTTACTGGGAATAAGGTGCTGCAGTACCAAAAACTTAAAATGTGTCTCATTAGTTTAGAGACCAGGCAGGTGACAGAACTGGAAGAACCTTGAGGAGACTGTTAGTGGAAGTCTAATTGGCCTCCAGACTTAAAGGAGAGTGAAAAAAATATTTGTTGGAAGCTAAAGGTAAGTAGATCCTTGTTATATAATATCAGAAAGTTTGGCACATTTGGTAACATGAAAATCAAGAAATGTACCTGGTGAATACAATGGTCTAGTGATGGACATGTCTGGGATGCCTGCCTTTCTAGCTGTCAACAGTAAAATGTGAGAGACATGAGTCCAAGAATAAACTACTATTTTGTTTTCAAATATCATTTAGAGGAAATGTGGAGAAAACAGGATAATCTTTCTAACTTGCAAAATTACTCAAAATAAGAAAGTTCCTTAGGACAAAGATCAAATCCAGAGTGACTGTCAGGGAAATGTGGTCTTGTGGTGAAGAGGAGTCATTTGCTAAGACCTCAGAAAGATTTCAAGGTGAGCTAGGCGTGGTGGCATGTGCCTGTAATCCCAGTTTCCTGGGAGGCTGAGGCTGATGATCACTTGAGTCCATGGGTTCGAGACAACCCTGGGCAACATAGTGAGACTAGTCTCTTAAAAAAAAAATTCAAGGTGGAGCCTCATAGACCCTTTCAGATAGTCTTATAGAGCTTAGGGGTATTGTCTCTACAGTTAGCATCTTAAAGATCTTAGAGATTTGTTGGTATAGCTTTTGTCCAGTGGGGTAAACTCCAATCAAGTTAGTAGGAAATAGATGGTGATTTTTTAAAGAATTTTATTGGAAGACCCACCAACTTAGATAAAAAGAGATAGAATACTAAATAAAATGTTGCCTTTGAACCTCAAATGTCTGTGGGCAAGAAGGAAGCTGAGGCTAAATATATGGAAATGAAAGCATGATTCAGAAGGTAGAATCAATAGCCCAGAAGATCATTCCCATGGAGAGGGACTGAGACCAAATTAAAGAAATATGACATGTGTCTGGATGGGTTTCAGAATTTCAGTGACCCAATGATTAGTGTATTGCCTCCCATTTCCTCTTTTTGAATGGAAGTCTGTTATGTTTATCCTACTTCTGTGTCATCATTGCACATACTGTGTAAGGGAGCATGTAGCTTTAGTTTATTGTTGTTCAGAATGAGGAGATATCTTTGAGGCATTGTAACCAAGAAATTATACTTGAGGAGCTTTATCTGCACCAGGACTTGACTTACATGACAAGATCCTGAGATTTGAGTTGATGCTTAAATGGTATTAGACTTTCGAGTTCTGCGGGGATGGGATATACTTTTTAGGAGGAAAGTAAGTTGTTGTGAGTAGACAACTGTGACTGATTGTATTTTCCAAGGTAGCTGCACAAATACCTCCTGATTTGCATGTGCTACTTCAAAAGGATCTTGTCACACCCCATATAAAAGGTAGAAGCAGAATTTTTATAGTCATGTGTCTTGGTTGTATCTATATTCATTCACTGTGCTAGACTTTTAAAGATTCTTTCAATATAGGAACTCATATCTTTCAGTTCTGAGAAATTTTCTTGAATTATTTTTCCTTTCTCCATTTTTGTTTTATCAAACATCTTGTTTTATGAAAATGGTATCATACTATACTTGATGTTCTGTGTAATGAATTTTATTTTTCAGTTATATGTTTTAAGATTTATTAAATATGACATTGAAGATTTATCAATTATTGTGCTATTTAAATATATCCCATTATTATTTATATACATGTGGTGTATATGTATGTTTATGTGAATCTTTAGGCTATTTCTCATACTTGGAAGTAGCCTCCACCCCAAATAAAAATTTTTTAAGATTATGTATCCCAATTTGAACTTCTGAAAATGTGGTGACCATATGCCAAAGCATGAGCTGGGGAAGGAGTCAGTGTTTGAAGTTCTCCATTGCTCATCTTTCCCTTCCTACATGCTCCCATCTGAAACAGTGTCTACAAATGGAAAGTTGTTTAGAATTGTAGTATTTTAGGGAAACAGCTATTTCTAGTGAGCTTTTATAAAAAACTTGTTAGAAATCCTAAGCCTAAATGAAGCATTTTTTTCCTTAGGAATCTAGATCTTCTTTAATCAACAGCTCCTTCATTTCCTAAAAATCAGTTTTGTGCCCTGTGGCTCACTCATTGGAACAGGCAAGTAAGTTAGAGTTTCCTGTGCTTTTTCTTTAGTTGTGAATCCATTAAGCTAAACCCTTTACTGCATTGGATGTGAACTGGAAAGCCGTTCATCTGTCAATTAGCAAAGGAGGGTAAAGGAAAGAAAAATATCTTTCTGATATTTTTGCTTAGGAATTTGAGCATTCAGAATTTAGTCATAAACAAGCAGATTAATGTGTTTAACTATGTTGATTCACTCTTAAATCATTCCTTGTTTTGTAACATACTACCAAGGTCTTAGCGGTATCTAAAACAGTGGTTGGGAAATTGTTTGGATATAAGTGCCTCCCAAAGAATCATACATTAATGGGCAGAGTATTTGGGTGATAGATGAACATTTATGGGTTAGCTTAATAGAGTAAGAAGTCCTGTAGCTAGCTCTCTGTGTAGGAGGAGAGGTGTAGTTTGTAGGTAAGAGGTAATTTATTTGGGGTCCACTGTCCCTGTTTTGCAGAACTTTCTCAAAATTCCATCTTAGAGATAACAACGTCTAGTGGCACTTCATGGTAATCATCGGTTTAGGGTGTTGGCATGTTTAAAACAAGCCAGAAAGGATCACTTTTAACCAGCTACATAATTCCTGGCAAGAGTTTGCTTACTTTGCTGCTTGGGTTTTGTTTTTTGTTTTTCTGCTAACCCACTAAAGAAACTAAGTGCTCTATTGGTTTCAGCCAGACCTTTGGCATTATAAGCCCTAAAACATCTTGGGGACCAGAGAGCACCCAGCCATTTTGAGAACCTCTATCCTCAGTGATTGATGCTTATCTCTAGAAGCTCCTCAAAGCTCTCCTCCCTTTTTTCCTGAAACACCTTCTAGCATTTCTGCTTGGCTACCCACGCTCTTCTATTATCCCTCCTCCTTCTGCCTTACTGAATACTGGAGTTCCCAGCTCACAACTCTTAAGAAGGAGCTTTATTTCATAGTAGAAAGGGGCCCCCATATGTGGCCTATTATATCCATATCAACTTGCTTACTCTTTTCAAACAGCTATTGTCTTTTAATAGGGTCCTGCCTGGCAGGGGGAGTCCTTAATTCCTGCCATATAAGAATGGGCAGCTTGAGTTACAGCAAACTGCAGTTTGGTGCTCTGATCAAAAGGCCTCTGTTGTTTTTAGGTTTTTTTTCCCCTCCCTCTCTCTCTCTCTCTCTTTCTATATCCTGGGCTAATAATTCAGCACAGCAAGGTCATTACAGGCTTTGAATTGAGAGCTGAGAGTGTTAAATTACTGACCTAGAATAAAAGAGATCTGGGGGGCTCTCAAGAAAGATAAAGGGATTCCGGCTAGTAAAGTGCAAGCCCAGCAACCTCACTTCTTAACAATATTATTTTTTTAAATCCTCTCTGTCTCCAAAATTCTTTTCTGGGACAAGGAAAGATCTCTTGCCAGAGAAATTAGGTTAGTAACACAACATGTCAGGGTTGTAAGCCAGGTGCTCATCATTCCTGGGTGCCTCTGGATCTGTCATGGTTGTCTCTCCACCTTGTTCATATTTCTCTCCCTCAGTCAAAAAAGTAAAACAGTGGTGATATGTCAGCTGAAAGGTTATATCCCACATGGTGATTTCAGACCTATGAAAAATATGCCACTTGCCCTGCAGATAGCTTAAAAATATGACATTGTCTCATTAAAATTCTTTCCATTTCATTTATATTTTAAATAGCATTATTTTGGTCCTTCCATTCTTTAACAAGGTAAAGTTGTTCCATTATGAATGAACTTGATACCTCTGCTCTACCATATTGGGTCTTGTGAAAAAAAGTGTTTCTAGTTCTTCATACTTTGCCAAAGCTATTATTTCTCATGCTTCCTTTTTTATAATTATCTCTTTAAGCCGGACACCATTCTAATCCTTTGGAAAATCCTGACACCTTAAGTGTACTCTTTTTAGAATAATCCTTGAAATAATCTTTAATAGATTTTCTTTGCAGGAAGTAGAAATGCTAATTAATAATCCCAGAGATTGCCAAGGGTTACATTACTTCTGTGATTATCACATTTAATCATTGGCACCCTTTTGTCATCAGCATTCCTATTAGCAACATTTTACAAAACAAAAAGTACAATAAAATAATTGAGGTCCGAAGAGGTTAAGTACCTGGCCAAAGTGCCAAAGCTGGTGGTAGAGGTAAGGTTTGCCCCTGACTAGTGCTTACTTTAATATGTGTGCATCATGTGGGGATCTTCTTAAGAATCAGACTTAGAGGCCTCAGAATGAAGCCTCAGATTCTGATTTCTGACAGGTTTATCAGTGAGATCAGCGCTGTTATCTACATTTTAATAGTAGGCAATAGTCATGCTTAAATTCAGAACCGCTCTAAAAATAAATGTTTTGGGGTTAACTTCCAATTTCTCATCCCGTCAGACAATTCTGTAAGTACACATGCTGGGTATTACTGGACTCCAGCATCTCCAGCCTCTTCCTTCTCTGAGTATGTCTCAGAGAAATGAAATCAAACAGTATTTGTCTTTTTGTGACCGGTTAATTTCATTTAGCTAAATGTCTTCAAAGTTCCTCTGTGCTGTAGTATGTATCAGATTTTCCAACCTTTTTGAGGTTGAGTAATGTAACATGTTTATATCACATTTTGTTTATCCATTCATCCACCAGTGAACTCTTGGGTTGCTCCACCTTTTGGCTATTCTGAATAATGCTGCCATGAATATGGTTAGATAATATGTGTCTAAGTCTCTACTTTCATTTACTTGAATAGAAATTCAAAGTGGAATTTTGGGTCTCTAGTAATTCCACCAGTATCTTACTTTCCAAAATACAAGTTTGTGTTCAAGTTTTTGTGTCCCTCTTCTTTTTTTTTTTTTTTTTTTAATATTTCTTTCTTGAAGCAAATCTTTAAAGGTTTTGACAAGGGAAATGATTTTTAAGATTTTCATTATGTTCTTTGTGATTTTTAATCAATCATAAAGGAATATTGAGAAATATTCTTTGATCCTTAGGACATTATTAGTTCATTAAAGGGCACAAAGGAGAGAATTAAAGGGGTTATATTCTAAAATAAGTCAGTATTAAGAAAGTTTATATTACAGAGAAGATTTTATATGTTTACATTCAAGACTTCAACTGACAAACAGGTGCTTAAGAGTCAGGGGAGCCCTTGTTAAATTTCTATTCTTCAAGACTTCTGGAGCAACTATTCCAGAATCTTGTTTGTGGCACTTCTCTTTCTGAGAGCTTTAAGTAGCACTTTAGATTTTCATCTGTTTACAAGAATTTGATAGAAAATACTGCCTAATATCTTGAGTTTCTTCTCTGTGAACTTTAGAAACAAAATTTTCTATTGGAAATAAGAAAATATACCAGAATGACTTCGACATCTAATGAGTTAAAATTTGAAGGGATTTTTATAAAGGTGTCAATCTTATTATCATGTTGAATTATGGTCAAATCCAAGAAAACTTGGCCTATGAATAAAGCATTTGTATAAAGCCTAATTCATGTCTTGAACAAGAAGGGTGGTGGTTTGAGAACTATTTGTTGGACTTTGAGCCAAAAGAACTGATAAATGTGACACCTCTAGTTCTTGAATAGGGGTGTTACTAGAAAAGGATGTTTAACACTTAAGGAATCCATAGAAATAATGATTTTTAGTGAAATCTGAAGGTGGTACAGAATATTTTAGAAATCCTAGTAAGAACAAAAGGATAATATCAAAGAACCTAAAAACCATAGTTTTGGGCAGAAAATAGAGTAGAAATTACCTTAAAATGTTCCCTAATACTATACAAAGCACAGATTTGCACTGGGTGGGAGGAAATCTAGAAGGAAATTAGTATTGCATTGAAAAACTGACATGAAATTAGAAGAGAGTATGTTATATGATCTAACAGGTAAAGCAGATCTCAAAAAACCTGTTTTGAGATCTGGAGATAGAGGACTCTCACTGTGGGGAAGAAATGGCAGATCGTCTGTGATAGCTTGACCTGTACCACTAAATTCAGCTTTGGTGGAACAAAGTAGTACAGACAGAGTAAGCCAATTGTAAGAGAGATGTGGCATTTGAAAGACTGAGCTAAGAAGAAATAACAAATGACAGGTATAGAGACCACATAAGAAAGAATGAGATGTAATATGTAGCACAAGAGTAGCTGTAACAGAAACAGCGCAACATTCTAAGAAGGAACATTTCTTGTCCAGAAACTTTTCCTGTAATGCTCAGAGATGTTTCCCCAGAGAAACCATGAAAACACAATTACTCTGGATTTCAAGTGAAATTAGGGAAGCTCCTGGAAGTTCTGTTACTAAGAGGTTTGTTTAGAGGCCTTGACTGAATGACTAGAGATTCATGGTAACTTAAGAAAAACAATTTAAAGTATTAACATATAATAACATTCCTGGAAGACAGGAAGACATTGGTTAAAAGCCAACAATTCTAATACAGTTAGTAAATATCACCTTTTCAATTTTTAATCATTTTCCTTATGCAGTCCTATTTTAATATAGCTAAAAGTAGTATGTATACAGAGTTTTGTTTCCTGCTTTTTAAGAGTTTGGAAAACTTTTTCTAAATTACTATATTGTCTTTTTAATGGTTTAAATTTCTGTCACCAGTAGTGTGTAGTAACCTTCTCCCACTGCTCAGTGTATTCTTTGCCCCATCCTGCAGTTCAAGTATGAGGTACCTTTTTCTATTCACATGGACTAAACAATCTTAGAGGAGAGATGTTCCATTACACTTAAGCTGCAAGGGTTTATAGTGAGCAGATTTGTTCTCCACTGATAATTGGTAAAGAGTTGATGTGGGCAATGGAAGTTTACCCTAGCATACCAGGCCTTCAGCAGTAAGTTTTGAACTTTGAAGTCTTGAAAAGGAAGTTTGAAACATGGTTTAACTCTGGCTAGGGACCTAACTGAATTACAAAGAAAAATCCGATGGAGAACAGTGTGCTTTTGGAGAAACAGCGCATAGGAATTAAGTCCTGTGCCCAGGTTCCTTGGGGAAAATGACTTGTGGATCACCCTATCTGGAAACACTCTTCTTTCCCCTTAGCATCAGCCCAGGATGGGATATATACTCTGTTCCACTACTCTGAAAAGATTCCTTCTGGGAACTGGTGACACATGAGCACTTGGTGAAGTAACCATGGAAAGAGAAGTCAGCATCCCATTGTAGAAGCTTTTCACAGGTCTCCAGGCCTGTGAGGCACGCATGAATTTTTCTCTTCATGATGCAGTATAATATGATCTCACTGATGTCATGGTCTAAAAACTAGCTCTGCTACTGAGGTCTACTCAGGCAGGCAGGAAAAAATCTTGGGATATGTCAGTGCTTAAGGCATTAGAGCGAACTGATTTCATTGTTTTACTGTTGCAGAAATTATGAATCCCATCCAATATAGTGATGCCTAGTTCTCCCAAGTTAGTTCACCTATCCCTGGACAGTGACTGAAGATTGATTTGTCCTTGCTGGGTTTCTTCCTAAACTTGGGCATTTATCTTTCGAAGTTAAAGATCTTGGCTAGACAGCTAACTTAGTGCTGGGGTGAAGCGTGAAGAAGATTTGTGAGTGCCCACCTGCAGTGTAGCAGATTTCTAATTACTGTATGCTTGCATGCACTTCTTTCTGGAGACCCTGCAGTTGGCTACCCTGATATGTCTGTGGACAGTACCTTATTCCAAATGTACCATTTGTTAAAGCCACACTATGCCAGCTTTCTCTGAGGATACAGGATTCCACTGTTCATTTACTTTCTCCAAGGTCTGTTTTTGTTTAAACAACAGATAGCAATAGTCCACTAAAGAGTTAGAAGTTTGTAGAAATTCTGCATTCAACCTGTGTGCAGAGACTTCTTTGTGGTACTGTATAATACTTATATATAAGCATTTGGTGCGAGGCATTTGTGTTCCAATGTTGTCTACTTCCGGTTTCTGCAGCATAGATCATGCTTTGTCGATTTCTCTCACCAAGTTAGCTTTGCCAAATGTTATAGCAGATAGGCAATGGAGAGAAAATGTTAAAAAGCTTTAGGCTTCATCTGAATTTACAGGGAAGGAAAGAACAAATCCAGAGATTGATAGTTCATACTACAGGAATATATCTTTATGACTTTCTGCAGAACAAGACTCAAGTTTGCTGTTTTTACCAATCCTCTAATGGGAAATCTACCATAAATTTTCTTTCGTATTCCAATTATATGGAATCTTTTTTCCTTCTGCTTATAGAAGCAAAAAAAAAAAAAAAAAGAAAGAAAGAAATTACTTTAAATCATACTTCTTTCTGCCATGCTTTGGGTCTTTGATCTGACTTTTCAGGCTGATCCATGTACTGTGTTCCTGTCACCTTGGTGTGGCAGTTTGTACAGCCTCTTAGGTGTGATCTGTTCTCATATTTGGCTTTTTCTGTAGATGTTTAGTATTTCTTGCAAAAAAAAAGCTCATCTCAGAACAGCAGAAGATAATCCCAATTTGAATTGGGATTCTAATGAACTGGCCTGGTTTTAGGAAGAAAAAAGGTAAGAGGGTAGCCTCAGAAGGCTGCACTGGGATGCTATAATATGTGTAGGTCAAGGCCACTTTTAGTGTGAGTCAGAGCTGGGAGTCACCTGGAAGATGTGGAATGATACTGGAGCTTTGAACTTTTGCCTAAGGCACACTGAGAATCAAGTGGGGTATTTTAGTCTGATTTTGTTCTTTGTTACTTCTTTTTTTTAACATTTTAATTATTTTATTGAGGTAATATTGACTTATAACACTGTGTGTGTGTATATATATATATATAGTTTTAAAGGTATAGGTTCATACCTCTTCAATTGTTTGCTACCCCACCACACTCACTACGAAACTACAAGTTACCCTCTACTTTAGTCCATTTGTTGTCCCCCTTCCCCCACTCAGGGAGCCAGGATTCTTTTTTTTTTTTTTTTTTGAGACTAGGTCACGCTATTTTGCCCGTGGAACCGCAGGCTCTCGTTGCCTGGGTTACCACAGACTCAATCAATCCCCAGCTTTAGCTTCCCAGGTAGCTGGGGTGACAGGCGTGCGCCACCACGCCCAGCTATTTTTCGGAACTAGGTCTCACTACGGCCTCGGGCGGGACTTGAACCGCAATCCCTAGCCCCGGCCGCTTCATAGGCTGAAGCTTACAGGCACGAGCTACCGTGCCAGACCTGGAGCCAGGATTCTGCAGTCAAATTTCTAGGAGTTTTTTCCTGTTGTTTTGGTGGTGGTTTTTTGTTTAATTTAATTTATTTTATTTTGTAATATATGTTGTATATATATATTTATATATTTATTACATTATTGTGAACCCAGGTTTTTCCCATCTCCTTAACACCTGTTAACCATCTTGTTCTTTTTTACCCTCTGCTTCCCTCGTTTTCTTCCCCCTCTTCCTCTTTTGCTCTTTCAGTTCTGTTGGTTGTTTCTGATTTTTCTTATTCATTTGTTTGTTTTTCACTGTATCCTTCATATAAGTGAGACCATCCTATATTTCTCTTTTTCTTTCTGGCTTATTTCTGCTAATATGAGTCCTTCTAGCTCCATCCATGTTGCTGCAAATGACATATATTTGTCCTTGGTTGATGCATAGTATTCCATCGTGTACATATACTACATTTTTTTCAGCCATTCATCAGTTTTGGGGCATTTGGTTGTTTCCATATCTTGGCAATTGTAAAGAGAGCTGCAATAAAAATGTGCGTAACAGGTGTCCTCCTTTTGAATTAGTGTTTTCATGTCCTTTGGGTAGATTCCCAGTAGTGGGATTGCTGGGTCAAATGGTAATTCCACTTTCAATTGTTTGAGGGCCCTCTACACAGTCTTCCATAGTGGCTGGACCAGTTTGTACTCCCACCAGCAGTGTAGGAGAGTTCCCCAAGGTCCATATGAAAAAAAGAAAAAAAAAAAAAAAAAAA
>PVHY01007989.1:0-13484 GCA_004024945.1 Uropsilus gracilis
AACAACAGGCCAAACAACCAACAACTAAACATCAACTTAACCAAACAACAATTTGCAGAAAAATGGAAGGAGTGACTGAAGGGGGAATACAGAGGGGGGATATGGAGGGAGGAGGAAGGGGGATAGGGAGGGAGGAGGAGGGATCAATTAATGCACAATTGTGACAAATCAATAAAATGAATAAAAAAAATCAACAAAAAAAAAGAAAAAAAAAGAAATAAGTCAGAAAGGAAAGGAGAAACACTGGATGGTCTCATGTATATGAAGGAGACACAGAAAACAAACAGACAAGAAAACCTTAAAACTAAATATCAGCAGAACTGAAATATAGAGCAAGAGTGGAAGAGGGGGAAATTAGGGGTGGGATGGGCACAAAAGACTAAGAAGATGGCACACGGGTGACAGGGTGGTGGGAGATCCCTGGGGCTGACAACAATACAAAATAAAAATAAATATTTGAAAAATTTCTGGAAGGAAACAAGTACAACATGCAAGTTCAGATGGGTAATTTAAATATAGAACTGGAAACTATATAAGTCAAATGGAAATACTGTAAAGTATAATAACAGATGCATAATGCCTTCAATGGCTCATAACTTGACTTCATACTACTAAAAACTCTCCTTGACTACAGTGCAATCTTGGAGACTATTATGCAAATTAAATTATCCAAAGAAATATGAAAATTAAAGTCATGCAACTAAGCAAAGAGGATAAAGTGAATAAAACAAAAAGAGCTAAGAGTTGTGGGACAATATGTAGTCTACTCCGGAAATTAGAACAATAAAGAACAAATGACAGAATTTACCAAATGCAATGACAAACCAGATCACAGATCCAATCATTGAGAACAATAAACCACCAAGATAAATATTCAAAACCACATTTAGGAGGTATACTATCAACTTCTAAAGAAATAATGTGAAAGGAGAGAGAAGACACATAGTACTTAGAAGATGAAAGAGTAAGAATTACAATCAACTCTTATGAAACTACAAACTCAAAAACATTGAAATTGCACCTAAAAGTACTGAAGGGGAAAAACAAGTTTATACTCCACAAAATATACCTCAAAATAAATAAAAATACTTTACACAATAAATGTAATAATTCATTACCAGCAAACATGCTGTACAATAAATGTTAAAAAATAAAGTTTGGCAGAAAGACTAGAAACTTGGGTAATCCCAAAGAAATTGGGACTGTAAATGGAATATATAAAGGTAAAACTAAACATTTTTCTATTTGTAGTCTACAATCACTGATGTGTTTATTTTCTGGTTTTGATTTCCTATTGGATAGAACAGATTTTAAAAACTGCAGCTACATTTCATTCTACTTTCTCATACTTCACCAAATAAGATATATAAATGCAAAAAAAGCATATGAAGGGATGTTCAAGTAACACTATTCACTAGTAAAATATAGTTAAAATCACAATAACACTACACACTAAAATGGCTAAAATCAGACATCTAACAATATCAAGTGTTAGCACAGATGCAAAACAAATGGAATCTCATATTATCCAGAAACTAAAATAGTACAAAAATTTGACTAGGAGTTTGGTAGGCTTTTTAAATAAAGTTAAGCATATATTTGCTATGAGGCAAATATCCAGCTATGTAATTACCCAGATGAAATAACTATGTTCACACAAATGTATATTCCTGATTGTGTATTTCAACTCTCCTCTCTAGACTAGAAACAACTGGAAGCAATTGACAATTTTTTCAACAGGCAGACTAGTTAAAACTGTGGGATAAAAACAGTAGAATACTACTCAGCAATATAAAATAATGAATTTTATATTGTTTCACATGACAGCATGGAAAAATCCTCAGTGTAATCTTCTAAGTTAAGGAAATCAGACTGAAAGATTATATAATATATATTTATATATTTCATACATTTCATTTATATGATAGTCTGGCAAAGGGAAAATTAGAGAAATAGAAACCTGATGAATAGTTATCAGTTGTCAAAGTAGGAGGATTTGATTATATGTGGATAGAATTCTGCAAGTGTGACACTGTATGGTATACCTTGTATGATACTATAGTAGTAAATATGTAACTCTATGCATTTGTCAAAGCCCTACAATTGTAAACAACAAAAGACTTATTATAAGCAGGTATTTCGTTGTTGTTGTTTTGTTTTTGATGACCATACGTGAGGGAACCCCACTTGAAATTGAGACTGACAAATGAATAACTATTACACAGAATGTCACAGTCTCACTGAAGATGGCAGTCAATAAAACAGCTATCAAGTACTTTGTTATTTGGGTGGATATTGCAAATACAAAGCATTGTAATCACTGGACAACTTGTTCCCCAGAAGAGCATGCACCAGAAATTCTGAAAGTACTTTAAATGTTACCAGTGTTGAATAAATAAATATATTTTTCACATGAACAAGATTTCTCATTGTTAAAGCAAAAACAGTAAGAAGGGACAACCCCAGAGACAACTTTTTTATTCTATTCAATAGGCAAGCTCTTCCTTTTAGTAACAGTTTTTTTTTTTTTTTTGTTTTTTTTTTTTGAGACCAGGTCTCGCTATTTTTGCCTGTGGAATCGCAGGCTCTCGTTGCCCGGGGTACCACGGACTCAAGTCATCCCCAGCCTCAGCTTCCCAGGTAGCTGGGATTACAGGCGTGCGCCACCACGCCCAGCTGTTTTTTTGGAACCAGGTCTCACTACGGGCCCCAGGCGGGACTCGAACCGCGATCCCTGGCCCCAGCCGCTTCATAGGCTGAAGCTTACAAGCACGAGCCACCGTGCCCGGCTTTAGTAACAGTTTTCATTGTGCAGAAGCTTTTCAGTTTGCTGTAGTCCCATCTATTTTTGCTTTTGTTCCCCTTGCAATTGGAGTTAAGTTCTCCCAAAACCCCCAAAGTCCATGTTATGAAGTGTTTTGTTGCTGTTTCTATGTATTCAGGAAGAATAGTGTAGGTCATGTGACTTGCTTCTCATGGAAACTAATTGTATCTGTATGTTTTCAATCAGATACAATTATATTTTTTCAATCAGATACAATTATATTTTCAATCAGATACAAAATATTTTTTCAATTAGATACAAAAAATTTTTTCAATGTTTTTTTGAGAAAAAATATACAAATATACTTTTCAATAAAGATGTGGACTGCTATGTTTTTATAACATTCAGAATAAAATTTCTTTTAAAATTAAATGTTCCTCCTGCCTACAAAGTAAAATTCAATTATAGAAGGAAGAAGTAGCCATGCAAATTGTTTTCAGAAAACTGAACCAAGAAAAATAGCAACAAAAATGATGGGGAAATTGTACTTTTTGTGCCCAAGTCCCGTGAATGTTTATTCAATAGGTAAATGGTAGACCAGCCTTTTTTTTGTTTGTTTTTGTTTTTTTTGAGACTAGGTCTTGTTATTTTTGCCTGTGGAACCGCAGGCTCTCATTGCCCAGGGCACCATAGGCTCAAGCCCCAGCCTCAGCTTCCTGGGTAGCTGGGATTACAGGCATGTACCACCACACCCAGCTAATGTTTTGGAACAAGGTCTCTCTACGGGCCCCAGACCGGACTCGAACCACAATCCCTAGCCCCGGCCGCTTCATAGGTTGAAGCTTACAGGCACAAGCCACCGTGCCCAGCCCAGACCAGCCTTTTTTTTTTTTAAACACAGTTTATTCTAAAAATATTCATATTCTCACAAGTTGAAAGAATAATGTAATGAATATGATACCCTGTGGAGTCACCAGGTGATATTAACACTTTCCCAAATTTACCTGCTTATTCTCTTACTCATTTGTTTGTAACATATACATAACATAACTTTATGATGTATATACGATGTAGCCTGTATATATGCATTACATATGTAAAATACATATACAAGTGTATATATGTATTATATACGCCAGAAGCATTTGAACTCACATTGCAAAATATCATGACAAATTCTTCAACATTTAATCTGTTAAAAGTTACTGTCTAAGCCCTCCTTTGAATGATGTGTTCTAAAAAGGACCTTTTCCCATGAAGTGGTGATAAGTTAGTCATTGTAGAAACATAAGAATTTCTCATCTAAAACTCTCCTGGGAAAATAACTTATATTTGCAGCAACAGCCCATTTGTCTTCCCATTCGTTAAAAGATCTGTTATCTTTTGTCTATACTTTTGTTGAAAATATGACTTGTTCCTGAGCACACACCTACCAAACACAGGGCCACCCCAGTGCAAATGCACTTTAGCTTGCCTCCTTGAAATGACTGCGACTAGACATCGTGGGGATTATACTGCGTCAAACTGTTCCTGCACTAACCCAACCGCAGGGAAGAGAGAGCTCATGGTGGAGAAAAGAATGGCTTGCTGTTGGCTTGTGTACCTTGTCCCTAGAGAGAATCATGATTCACAAATCACATTTGTTACCAAAAACATGAGTTTTCATTTTTAGTTCTGTATTTCTTTGGAAATGAATCAAATCTAGTGGTTTATGAACATAGAGATATTTTCAAAGAGTGGGGCTTGCTCAAGAAAGAGCCTCCAGAGGCTTCTAGAAGCCCTGACTTACCCCTCAAGTCACCCATTCAGCCAAGAACCAAAAAAAGGAATCCTCCAGAGCAGTGGCTGCCTATCTGTAATTAAGGACCTTTTCCAATTTGGGCTCAGAAAGATACCTCTACACAACACAAATCAGAGCTCAGGTGTCATGGCAATGTACACAGGTTCCAAAATGCTTCTTCTCAGCTTTGTGCAATGGAGCACAGCCACCAATGAGCTCAGCAGTGTGGGGTGCCCCGACCTCTGGTGCAGGGACCACACAGTCAAAAACAGGTTTCGGTCTCTGCTCTGCCACAAGTTTAACAAGGCCTGTGGGCCTGGGCTGCTGTGAGGACCAAAGTACCTTTCATGGTGAAAATCTGCAAACAGTGCAGCACTACATTCATGTTAGTTAATATTCTTAACCACCCTGGACTTGCGTTTCAATTAAACTCAAAGTTGAAGCAATCTGCCTAGCACTTTAATAATTCTGCATAATGATGCATTAGTTTAATTAAGTGAGCAGGCAGACAGTATTGATAGTATGTACCCAGAGGTGTCTAAGTAACTGGGGCCGGCTGGCCTGTCTTCTCATCCTTGGCTCCTTTCCCCCAGGGCTGTGGGAGTTGTGAGAACATGTCAGAACTCACAGCTCGCACTTGGAAGAGAAAGTGAATCCTGATCAGCAAGTTGGGCACATGAGTCACAGTTTCAATGGGAGCTCGCAACCCTCAGTGAGGCCTGTCTACCCTACCTTAATCCTGCTGTGTTGTACATAAACTTTATTCCAGTTATCAACCTTCTTTACTAGTCCCTAGCCCCACAGGGAAGAAGGTCCATTCAAAGCAAGTTAAAAAGCAAGGAGTTTATCAGATAGCCTCCAAATCTCTAGAAGAGGCCAAAAGAACCAGGAGAGTGCAGAACAATACTGAATCACTGCTCAGGATAACCCCACAGCGCCCTGCTGCCTAGCACTGTGCCACTGGAGACAGTATGTCAGTTACCCCCACAATGCCCCAAGGGCCAGATGCCTGACCACATGCACACCAAAACATGATCAGCTCCATGCCTGCCTCTTTGTATTGCTCAGAGTTTTCCTCATTCCACTGAATTTTTTTGTTCTCTGCTTGGCTTAGCACTGGTTAATGAACTAGCACGATGAATTCCATCCTGTATGAAGAATACAAGTCAGCTCAATCACATACAAAGACCACCATGGGTATTAGTCTCCATTTTGTGGGTGAACGTCTTGAGAAAGGCTGGAAAGTGTTCAGGGAACAACCTCACTCACTAATTCCACTTAAATTTCCTTCAACATGAGCTCCAAGGGAAGGTACACCCTGTCCTGACTCCCAGTGGCAACGCGCCTGCCTGGCCGCCGCTGGCATCTGACTCCTATCTGCAGTCAGAAACAGACAGCAGTAACTGGTTCTTAAAATGTCATTTTTAAGTTGACAAAGTAATTGAGACTAGGCACTATTGCACTTATAAGTAACACAGAAAATAAGAAAATGTTAAGGCCAGGAGTACATTGGAAGCCTCTCCCCACCATCTGAGGGAAGTAGACAAGACAATGACTGGCTGAGTTGTAAGAAGTAGTATTTTCAGTGCCATAAGCACATTCAAAGCTCATTCATGACTTCTGTCATTCATGAATTACTTAAAAGTGTATTTAAAAAATTTTAGTGTTTTGGAGGGGGAAGGTATTACCTTTTTGTCATTGATTCTGATTTCATTTCACTGAGCTATGTTCCATTTATTTTGGGGGGAGGGTTTAAAAAATATTATTTATTTTGTTCCTTAGGTCACAACCTCAGTAAGTGGTTTTTGGGATACCTCCCCTTCCCTCCTCCCTCTGGTGCCCCTTCCATTCTCTCAAATCCCACTCTTGTTGTTCACTAGTCTGTGTTGAATCCATTAGTCTCTTTCTTTCCTGTGGCAGTGTTCTTTCATTGGGTGAGGGACTGTATTGTTGGAACCAGGTGAAACTTGCTGATACGTTTTCAGTCTTAAGTTTGTGTTGAGGCAGCCAGTCTGTATTCATGTGTGATCTGTCCATGTTTTCTTGCTGCAGGCTGTCTTCTCCAATCCCATTCCTATTGCTTTACTGCTTTACCTTATGGCTCTGGTGTCAGATTTGGGGGGGAAGGGTCTCGTCCTCAGCCAGTTTCAGTGAAGAAGTTTCTCTGTGAATACAGGCATCTGTGAATGGCCTTTGTAGATCATCTCCTCTGCCTCAGTTTGCAGTTTTGATGTGGGGCCGATTACCCCATCTTTGGTCTTCCTCTCCTCTCCTGTAGTGTGGGGAGGGGGTGTTGCTCTCCTAGAAGACATCTCTGAAATGAGGTCCGGGGTCTTCTGGGCCCAATGATAGCATAAGTGCACATGGTGACATTGTGTCTCTACAGTTGTTTCTCTTGTCTTACATGCACCGGTTCTCTCGGTTGTCCATCTGCTGTGTCCAGCTCAGGCCTGTGGGCTGGATTGTTTCATGATCCCTCTCAAGTTCTATGATGGGGTTTGTGTTGTGCATGTTCTTGCTCCTCTTGAAGTTTAGCTGGAGTGAGAGTGAAATGGAAGGGGCTTTCTCCCTGCCACCTGCACACCAGTACCTCCCTGCGTGGGCATGGGGCCCAGATGGCTGAGCCTGCACCTTTCCATGCTCCCCAGGCTAGGAGCAGTGGGCAACATGGCTCCTCTGATCCAGGCTGCAGATGATTGCCCTGTGCAGCAGCCATCCGCTGGTGGATGGGGCCACAAAATCCCCACCCTGTCCCCCCTCCAGTGCTCACCCGGCTTAGGAGGCTTACCCAGGATGCTTCACCCCCTTTGCTCCCCTCTGGCAAGGGAGTTATGACAGCTAGGGACCCAGGCACGCAGGTAGCCCTCGGGAGGTTGCCTGCTGGTGGGCCATGCCATTGATTCTTAAGTATGTGGATATCTGCTTTCTGACCTGGAACGTGCTCAGTTTTTACACATGATTTGAGCATGCTCCAAATGCAATGTATGTGCTCTTCATGCAAGATAAATATTTTTGTTGCTGGCTCTGCCAATGGGAGAGCCATTAAAAGTAATCTCTTTAAAACTCCATTAACCTAAACTACAGAAAAAATGTCTTTTTGTACACCATTATGCTTTCTATACTCCTTCAAACTGTTTGCCTTTCTGCTTTCCCGGTCAGGTTTCCCATCTTGTATCATCGAACTACATTAATCATCAGGGTTTCAGTCAGTGTAAGAGATAATAAAAACTGCATTAAAAGAAAAAAAAGATTAACTTATTTTATAAGTAGCATATCCTTATGATACAAAATTCTGAAGTCAGATAAAGCAAAAAGAAGTTAAGGGGCACTCATGCTTCCATATATACTTTCTTACATAAGAAATTACTATGTCCTATATTTTCTATACACATAAATAGAATCATTTGATACAAGTGGATAACATGCATAATATTCTGAAGTTGGGTTAACATCATTTGTCTGTCTCTCAAGGCTCAGAGATACCCCATGTTCACAATCTGCACTGCACCAGTTACTTGGCAGGCATATGTTCTCGTGCTATTTTCATCCCCTGGTGTCTTAACACAACCTCAGTGCATCAAGTGGCTCCAGCCTGTACACTGAGCCTCTTTCCACATGCACTGTCATTAGATGTTTACCCACTGAAAACTTGTTTCTGTTTCCAGATCTCATCTTGCAAATAGATATAAGAATTCTGAAAGCTGTGAAATACAAAATCAGGTTTTGAAGAATCCAAACAGGAAAGTGAGCCCATGTGGCTCAGATGCTTTCTGAACCAAGTGTTGACCTACCCCAGCTCACTCCTTTTGCTCTCAAGATCAACAGACAAGTTCCCAGTCTACTGAGCAAACACAAAGGAGCGAATGTACCAATTGTGGCAACATGAACATTTCGGTTGGCCCGAGCTTTGCATTTTTTACTATAAATGAATATATCTTAGTAATGTTTTTCATCAAACCAGATACTGGTCACCTCTGATTAGCTATCAGCTTCTTTCACTATAGGAGTTGAGGCCCGGGTGACATTACCGGCATTGTCATCATTGGTAGTTGTGTAACTGGCCTCCCAGCCACCAGGTTCCTTAAAATACAATGTCAGCTGGACACAGTGGCTCTTGCCAGTAAGCTTCAGCCTATGAAGCGGCCAGGGCTAGGGATCGGGGTTCGAGTCCCGCCTGGGACCAATAACGAGACCTAGTTCCAAAAATTAGCTGGCCGTGGTGGTGCGTCTATAATCCCAGTTACCTGGGAAGCTGAGGCCAGGGATTGCTTGAGTCTGTGGAACCCCGGGCAATGAGAGCCTGACGTTCCATGGGCAAAAACAGTGAGACCTAGTCTCAAAAAAAAAAAAAAAATATATATATACAATGTCACACTGCCTACAGCAATTCCAACCATGTTCCACTCCCAGTGGAAAAAGTTTTGCTTCATCCTTGTGTTATTAAGCAATATCTTGCTCCTAATGTATTGTTCAAGTAGGACAAAATGAGTTTCAAAATAACTTTGGTAGTATAGATTTTTTTTATTATTATTATATAAAGCATGGAGTTCTAGGGCCTTTGAGTTGAGCTGCATGAACTACAGAGGAAATTAAAAACCTCCCTTGTCTGCCTTCTCTCTTAATTCGGCTAAGGCAATACTCAAGTTAAGAATTAGCTCCAATTTCACCTCAACCCAGAAGATTCCATTGATGCAACTATATGCTTCCTTCTTTAAACTCTTAAAGCACCCATGTGTATCACTACAATTACCACACAGTGCACAATTAACATGCTCATGCCTTGACTGCCCTAAGTCTGTGAGGTCATTGAGAACATAGATTTTTATCTTAATCTTCCTTCTAATTTCTGAGGCTTAGCTAAGCTCCTGATAATGTTTTTTTATGAATAAATGGATGTCTTAGGCACAAGGCAAACTTGTAGGTCAAAAGCAGCTGTATCATTTTATATGTATTTCTGTGTTGAATGTGCACACTTTCTTGTTTGATATAAAAAGCTTCACAATTGACTGCATAATTATAAAAAATTAAGAATGGGTAACTTCTATGGGGCATGCACCATGAAAAGTAACTTTACACACATCAGCTCACTTAATCCTCAAACTACTGCAGCAAGGTAATTATTTTTAATTTTCAGTCCTGCACTTATGCAATGTTGTTAATAATGCCTAACTCACCAAGTCACCATTAAGCACATCTGATGTGTCACCTACGGCACCCAGACTCTTGGGTTAAATCCACCCAAAACCAGGGACACTGTGGAAGTCTGCAACTATCTCTCTTATTGGTGACTGTTCACTTCTGAACCCCATGAAAGCTATCTCTCCCCTTGCCCTACGACAAGCAATTGGCTATGAAGGACAGGAAAGAGAAATAGCCATTGCTGGAAAGGAGAATCAAATGAAGGAATGATTTTGGCTTGTTTAGTTTTTAATGAAAGATTTCAGTAGATTTACATGCTTTTTTGTTTGTTTTGAAACTAGGTCTCGCTATTTTGCCTGGGGAACCGCAGGCTCATGTTGCCTGGGATACCACGGACTCAAGCGACCCACAGCCTCAGCTTCCCCATCCTCAGCTTCCCAGGTAGCTGGGATTACAGACGCATGCTCAGCTAGTTTTTGAGACCAGGCCTCACTATGTTACCCTGGGCGGGTCTTGAGCTTGCTGATTCAAGCGAATCCTACTCTCAGCCGCACTCTAGGCTGAGCTTAAGAGCATGCGCCACTGTGCCCGACTTAGATTTACATGTTTTGATAAAGGCAAAAGTAAAGAGAAAGGTCAAATATGGAAGATAATAAGCAATTGATATATTAGGAGTAGAAAGGGGTCAGAAGATGGCAGCGAAAACTCGCTTTTTATTTTAACAGGCACAACAAAGAGATGGGAGTGAAAAGCTGTGTGTACTGCACACACAGCTGGAAGAAAGATGTGAAAGGAAGTCCCATGTTATACGCAAAGGGAAAATGACACAAGAAGCAAATAACATGCTTAGGTAGAGTTGAGGATCTACCTGATAATGAGACTGTGGGTACTTTAGTGGCACCAAGTGTTCCTACTGTTTGGTTGCCTCCACCAGGGTCAGCTAGTGGAGTACAGGCACAAAAAAAGTAGCTGGAGTATTCCAGGTATCCCGTAAGCTGGGTTATTTAGTTATGGACATGACATTAAGAAAGATGCTATTAGGATCAAGGAGGCCATGTTGAAAGTCCAGCAACTCAGTGGTGCCAGTTTAGTTCTTTGTGACGTTAACCATTATTATGCCAAGAGGTTATATACACGTGTGACATTAACATAGAACCATGGCAAATAACTACACAGATCTAAAGACTTAGTTACTTTGACATGTATATTTTAGCTTAAATAGAGGAACATGTGTCCTTTTAAATATCTCATATAAAATCTATAACTGTCTTACTTATCACCCTAACTCCAGTGGCTAGCATAGCACCTGGCCTGTGCTAAATGTGCAGCAAGTATTGGTGCATAGTTATTATACTATGATTGGTTATTACAATAGTAAATGTATTCTTGGAAACCATCGTCTTGGATAAGATGACTCTACTTCATAAGGATATTAGTTATCACTAAATTAACTTATAAAATTAACACAACCTCAAAATATCATCAAAAGTTTTGTGCCATTAAATACATTTTTACTAAAATTCATATGGAAAAATAAATATGCAAGGATAGGAAAATGCTAAAAAAGGGGGGTGTTACAAGTCCAACCAAATATTTATTAAGCAAATATATTTTTAAATACATTTTAAAGCCTCTATCATTAAAACACTGAAGTGATTGGAACACAAAGAGATGAGTGGAATAAAACAGACTGAGGTGAGAATAGAAAATAGTGTATGATAAAGATGAGCTCTCAATTCATTTATTTGGGACAAAGATAGACTTTCATGTCAAATGATATTGGGACAACTGTTTGGCAATTTGGAAAATAATAACAGTATATCCTCACCTAATACTAAACTAAGAGCAAACTTCAAATGCATCAAAAATCTAGAAGTAAAAAGAGAAAGAGTTGGACAATCATTCAAAATTACAAAATTTCAGGAGCTTAACAGAAGATTGGCTTGTATCTTGATTGTTAAGGAGCACTGATGGGAACTTGCATATGTTTGATGCCTTAAGGTTGCTGAGAGTAAAGGTAAAAGTGTGATCTGTCCCGTACTGTGGACTTAGCACAACATAGCCAGGAAGACTCTCAGCTTCAGGTTTATCCCCAAGGAGGGACATACAAGGACAACTTTCCTAGCCCCTGCCTGAGGTTTGGTTTCAATCTCACCTGTCTAAGAGCACAGATGTGATCTGGCATACTCTAGATATTTGGGGACCACTGAGAACACAACAAAAAAGTGATGGGGTGTGACTGTTCCAGAACTGTGATACAGAAGACATACACTAGGGGGAGCTAGAAGTTATAAAATCCTTCACTAAGACACTAGCAAATTTCTCTAGTTGGGAATTACACATGCAAGACCAGAGGAGAGGTGCAGACAAAGAAAATTTGAGAAGTGCCCCAGTATCTCTGGCAAAACTGACTGACTAGAACCTCCTTGTATACAAAGCAGTCTAGGAAAATTGGAAGAGATGGGCTTTTTTCTACTGTACATGAAGTCAAGGTAGAAAAGAGGGAACTATCCTCAGCTCCCAATATCAAGAGGCAGCTTAATCACAGAACCAATTCAACGAAATAGAAGTATATGAATGACTTAAAAGAAAGTTCAGAATAACTGAAAATTTAAAAATGCACAGTAGACTTTGAAGAACAATGTATGAACAAAGTGAGAGACTCATCACACAACTTAACAAAACTTAAGCAAAAAAAAAAAAAACAATCAAAAAATGGGGAGAAGAGCTAAAAAGACACTTCTCCAAAGAAGAAAAACAAATGGACAACATGTTTATGAAAAATGCTCAACATCACTTATACTCAGAAATGTAAATCAAAGCCACAATGAGAAACCACCTCACACCCATAAGAATGGCCCACATCAAAAAAAAAAAAAAAAAAAAAAAAAAAAAAAAAAAAAAAAAAAAAAAAAAAAAAAAAAGAAAGAAAAAAGAAAAAAAAAGGGCAACAATTACTGGTGAGGATGTGGAAAGGGACACTTTTAAACTGTTAGTGGAGATGCACACTGGTCCAGTCCCTATGGAAAGCTGTGTGAAGCCCCTCAAACTACTGAAAATGGAACTACCATTCGATCCAGCAGTCCTGCTCCTGGGAATCTCCCCAAGGAAACAAAAAACTTATTCAAAAAGACACCTGTACTCAATGTTCATTGCAGCACTATTTACAATAGCCAGAATATGGAAACAACCCAAAGTGCCCCCAAACAGACAAATGAATCAGAAAGTTGTGGTATATTTACACAATGGAATATTATTCGGCAATCAAGACAAATTCAATGTATTTGTTATAACATGGATATAGGGGAAACAAACAAAGGACAAGTAAAACTTAAAACCAACAAATTGTCAGCAGAACTGAAGCACAGAACAAGAGAGGGGAGGGGGATTAAATCAGGGGAGGGATGGGCACAAGAGATTAAAATGATAGTTCACGGGTGACAAGGTAGTGGGAGAACCTCAGGGTATACCATGATGTAAATATGTGTGTGAGTGTGTGCAATCAATTTAAGAAAAAAATTTTAAGTGAGAGGTTCAACAAGATATATAGATAATATTTTATAAAACAAAAAACTTGAAGCTGAAAAACAAAACAACTGAACTGAAAAAAAATGAAGGAGGAGCCAGGCATGGTAGTGCATGCCTGTAATCCAAGCGCTGGGAGGCAAGAGGACAGGGTTCACTTGAGTTTGCGGGTTCAAGACTACCCCGGGCAACATAGCTAGACCTGGTTCTCGAAAAAGTAGCTGGGCGCGGTGGTGGGTGCCCATAATCCCAGCTACCTGAGAGGCTGAGACTGGA
>PVHY01007989.1:13584-64297 GCA_004024945.1 Uropsilus gracilis
TAAGGACTTAGTATTTATAATCAAGTAGCCTAATATAGGAATCTTAGAAGAGATTAAGTGAAAAAAGAACAGAGACTGTTCAAAGAAATTAAGGTAAAAAGCTTTCAAATATAGGTAAGGCAACAGATATCAAGATCCAAGAAGTTCAACAGTCTCCAAAAAAGATTAATCTAAAGAAATTCTTACTGATACATAATAATTAAGTTGTCTAAAGTTAAAGGCAAAGAAAAACAACAAGAGAAAAGCATGTTATACTTAAGGAAGGCCTATAAAAATATCAAATATACACAGGAGAAGTTCTTTCTAAGAGAAACAAAGTGAAGGGAATGTCACCACTAAATCTGCCTTATAAGAAATACTAAAGATCGTTCTTCAAGCCAAAACAAAAGGATACTAAACATCAGCATGAAAGTATATGAACTATAAAATTTACTGGTAAATGTAAGTATGCAAATATAACAGAATAAATAAGTAAAGGGTGTCTAAACACTTAATTCTGGCGAAGTTAAAATTTAAAAGCATTAAAAAGGTCTAACTACAAATATATATATATATATTGATACATAGTAGAAAGATGGAAAATGTGACATCTATAACAATTTGGGAAGGGTAAAAGTATAGTTTTTGTATGTGATTGAATAAAAGGTACTTTTAAAATAGGTTGTTAAAACTATAAGATTTATAAAATTATAAGTACCATTGAAAGAACAGGAAAGTATCTACAGAAACTATACAAAAGAAAATGATGAAGTAATCAAAATCTATTACTACAGTAATAATAAAAGAAACAAATAATCAAAGAAAGACAGTGAGCAGAGAGACAAGAGAGCTAGAATTAACAGAATGGCAGCAAGAAGTTATTCTCTATCTATAATGATTTTAAATGTAAATGCTTTGAACTCCCCAATCAAGAGACATAGCAAGGCTAAAAAACAACAACAGTAACAACACTTTGTAAATTGTAAAATTACAAACTGTCTGACAAAGACTCACTTCAGATTTACAGACATTCACAAGCTGAAGGTGAATCATAAAACATATATTCCATGTAAAGGTAACCAAAAGAAAGCAGGATGTATGTATATCAGAGCAGGGTGTATGTATATCAGATGAAACAGAGTTTAAGTCAGAAAATTATTTAAGATTAGGAACAACACAAGGCAAGGATGCCACTCTTGTTTCTATTATTCAATATAATACTGGAAGTCCCAGCTAGAGCTACTAGACAATAAAAAGAAAAAAAAAAAGAAATCCAAACTGGAAAGGAAGGGGTAAAACATTTTTGCAGATCTTATGTAGAAAGTCCTAATGACTCCACTAAAGAACTGTTAGTACTAGTAAATTTAATAAAGTTGCAGGATACAAAATCAATTTATAGTAATGTCATGCTTCTATTCATTAAAATCTAAAACAGAAATTTGAACAATGCCATTTACATAGTATCAAAAAAGAATAAGTTATTTGGTAATAAAACTATTAAGGAGGTGAAAGCTATATTGAAAACTATAAAACACTAATGAAAGAAGATATAAATAGGTAGAAATCATTTCATGTTACTTGATGATTTAATATTGCTACCCAAAATGATCTTTAAAGTCTCTCCAAATTTCAAGGGCATTATTTAAGAGAGAATAATTATAAAATTTATATGGAACCACAAAGGACCCTAAATAGTTAATATACTGAGAATAAAACACAGAGCTAGAGATATCACATTTCTAATTTCAAAACATATTACACTGCTCTAGTAACTAAAACAGTATGATACTGGAATAAAAACAAACATATAGACAAACAAAACAGAATGAGAGTCTATAACTAAACACACACATAATACTATCAACTGATCTTTGACTAGGGTGCAAAGGAAATACAATAAGCAAAAGGAATCCAAAAATACTCTTAAAATTCTATACACAAAAGCAACTCAGTATATTAAAGATTTAAATGTAAGAGCTGAAACTGTAAAATTCCTAGGGGAAAACATTCATGACATTGGTCTTAGAAATTGTATATTGGATGTGAAACCAAGTACAGGCAACAAAAGCAAATATAGACATGTGGGACTCCATCGGACTATAAGGCTTCTATACTGCAGAGGAAATAACAGATTGAAAAGGCATCCTACAGACAGGAAGAGGATGTTTAAAAACTGTAATATATGAAGTGTAATTCATGGAGGGTTTTGCCCAGGTTTTCCTCTATGTATTTTATGGTTTTCGGTCTTACATGCAAGTCTTTTATCCATTTTGATTTGGTTTTTGTACAAGGTGTGAGGGAATTGTCTTGGTTTATTTTTTGCATGTCTTAGTTCAGTTTTCCCAGCACCATTTATTGAAGAGGCTATCCTTGTTCCAGTGTATGTTTTTTGCCCCTTTGTCAAAGATTAGTTGTGGTTTTATTTCTGGACACACAATTCTGATCCCATTGGTCTGATTTGTCTGTTTTTGTACCAGTGCCATGCTGTTTTGACCATTATGGCTTTGTAGTATAATTTGAAGCCTGAGATTGCAACACCTCCATTCTCTCTTTTTTGGTCAGGAGGACTTTTGATATGCAAGGTCTTTTGTTATTACATATGAATTTCAGTAATTTTTGTTCTATTTTTTTAAAAAATGTTCTTTGGATTTTTATTGGGATAGCATTGAATTTCCAGATGACTTTTGGTAGTATAGCCATGTTGATGATATTGATTCTTTCAACCCATGAGCAGGAAATACCTTTCCATTTTTTAACGTGTTCTTCTATTTCTTTTGGGAATATTTTGTAGTTTTCTTTGTATAGATTCTTCACATTTTTTTTTTTTAGACTAAGTCTCGCTATTTTTGCCCATGGAACTGCAGGCTCTCGTTGCCTGGGGTACCACAGACTCAAGCAATCTCCAGCCTCAGCTTCCCAGGTAGCTGGGATTATAGGCACGCACCACCACGCCCAGCTATTTTTTTTGGAACTAGGTCTCACCACAGGCCCCAGGTGGGACTCGAACCGCAATCCCTACCCCTGGCCGCTTCATAGGCTGAAGCTTACAGGCACGAGCCACAGTGCCCGACTCTTCACATCTTTTGTCAGGTTTTACAGTTGGCAAAAAAATGAAGGAAAACATAAACATCTGGAACTACATAAAACTAAAAAGCTTCTGTACAGCAAAAGAGACAATAAACAAGACAAAAAGAAACCCAAGTGACTGGAAGAGAAAATTGTTATCCTCCATACATGTGATAAGGGTCTGATAAGAAAGATCCACAAAGAATTCATACAATTTAACAAAAACAAAGAAAAAGTTCAGTTTAAAATGGGAAGAACTAAAAAGACACTTCCAAAAAGGAAATACAGATGGCCAATAGGCATATGAAAAAATGCTCCACATCACTAATAACCAGGGAAATGTATCAAAACCATAATGAGGTACCAAACCACAATGTGATACCAGTAAAAATACTCCAAATTAAAAAAAAAAAAACAAAAAAACATGCAACAAGTGCTGGCACTGATGTGCAGGGAAAGGAAAACTCTCACACTGCTGGTGGGAGTGCAAACTGGTTCAGCCACTCTGGAAGTTTGTGTGGAAGACCCTCAAACAATTGAAAATAGAACTACCATTTGACCCAGCAATCCCGCTACTGGGAATGTACCCAAAAGATAACTAAAACACTAATCCATAAGGACACCTTACGTCCGTATTTATTGCAGCACTATTTACAATTGCCAACATATGGAAACAACCCAAATGCCCCCAAACTGACAAATGACTGAAAAAGAGGTGATATATGCACACAATGGAATATTATGCATCAATCAAAGAAGACAACCTTATGTCATTCGCAGCAACATGGATGAAACTAGAAGGAATCATGTTAGCGGAAATAAGTCAAAGAAAAAGAGGAATGTGGGATGGTCTCACTTACATGAGGGATTTAGGAAAAATAAATGGACAAGAAAAATATAGAACTGAAATAGTGAGCGAGGGGGAGTAGGGAGAAAACAGGGGCAGGGCATAAAAGACAGATCATTCATGGGTGATAAGGTGATGGAAGAACCTCGGGGTAGACAATAATGCAATATATATATATATATGTGCAATCAATTAAAAGAATAAAATAAAAATTATAATGTATAAGGGGCTAGTAACCAAAATATAAAAGGATCTCCTACAACTCAAAAGCAAAAACAAGTTAGCAAATTGATTTCAAAATGGGAAAAGGATTTGAATCAAAATTTCTCCAAAGATAACAAATGGCCAACAGATAAAGATGCTCATGTCACTAATCATCAGGAAAATGAAAACCAAGACAACAAGGGGCTAGACTTCACACCTGTCAGAAAGGTCATTATTAAAAAATAATAAGTGTTGGCAAGGTTGCAGAGAAGTTGAAAGTCTTGTGTACTCTTATTGGGAATGCAAAATGGTTTGGTAACTATAAAAAAATGCCATAATCAATAAACTAAAAATATAATTATGAAATGATCTAGCCATCCTACTCCTGGATATTTATTTAAAAGAACTGAAGTCAGGATCTCAAAGAGATACTTGCCCGCCCCTGTATAATACCAGCATTAGTCACAATAACCAAGAGGTGGGAGGAAACAACATAAATGTGTTGATAAGATGAATACATTAAAACAAATGTGGCATCGACACACAATGGAATATTACCTAGCCCTTGGAGAAAAACAAACAAACAAACAAACAAACAAACAAGAAACCCTGCCATATGCAACAACTTAGATGACCTTGGGGACATTAGGCAAGTGGAATAATAGAGTCACAGACAGACATTTATTTACTGCTGGATTCCTCATATATGAGGTATTGAAAATAAACTCACAGAACCAAAGCAGAATGGCAGTAGCCAGAGACAGGGGGAGGGGTGGTAAGGGAAGGGGAGCTAAACAACCGTTTCAGTCATAAGTTTCAATTAAATGAGATGAAAAAGTTATAGGGACCTGCTTTCCAACATGTAATTATACTTAATTCTGTGGCTAGATGTTGGATACTGTAACCTGGAGTGTGGGAATCTGATAAAGGAAGTCATTATGAAGGAGACTTAGCACACTGCCTTTAAGGAAAATGGAGAGTTCTCAGTTTTTGTTTCAAAGTAAAACAAGAGTGTACTTGTAAAATACTATTTTACACAGAAATTGTCAACTCACAAGGACTCTATTAGCTCCTGGTACTTTATAACATGCTGTGAGGTAGGAACTGTCACTATTATTCCCAGATGTGGAAACAAAGGTATAGAAATAAGTTATTTCTATAATTGCTTAATTAGTAGCAGTGGAGACTGGAAATCTTATGATGTGGTTCTAGAAACAAGATACCTAGCTACTATATTTCACTGACCAGAAAGAGGAAGGGAAGAAGTCCCAACTCCTGGGACATCTAATCCAGTGCCACAAAGGTGTTGTGTGGCAAGCATAGTGAAATCAAGAACCATCTGATTTTCTGCAGAGCATCAGAATCTCTACACACGAAGTCAGCAAAGAAATCTGGTTGAGAGGAAGAGCCCATCTTGGAGATTAGCAAGTGTACAGTATTTACCTGGCTAGTTGATTTAAAGTCTTAGTGGAATCCCATCTTAGCATGTGGGGCATTTACCATCCTCCCCTGTGCGTCACTGTCTCACCACCATCCATGTAGTGGGAGAATTCACTACATGGAATTCAAGTCCATATAACCACTGTTTTGGGACAATTCTGGGACAAATCGAATTTAAGATTTGCCCTTGAGTTCAAGACATTTAAAGAGACTATACATACATAAAACATACCAGAAATAGATATTAAGGGTTAAAATTGTATTACCAGTAGAGTGATATAAATAATAAATACAACAATCACTCAGGAAAGGAAAAGTTTGACAAGAACCAAAGCAACTTCACAGCAAAGCTCATTCCTCCCTCTTCGGGTCTCACCAGACTATCTGTTAGATGGTGGTTAGTATTATTCTGTCTTGCACAGTAGCACAATATGTATCTACCTAAATGATACTACCAGAGAATGAGCTCTCCCCTCCAGTACAAGAGCTACAAGCTTCCTCTCAGGGGACCTTACAGTATGAACCATAGTGACATTTTTCTTTACTCAATGTTCCAAAGCACTCAGTGAACTTACTTGGTTGGAGCCTAGTGGCTCCTTCAGTAGTGATAAGTGGATTTGGAAAGGAAGAAAGGAACAGGATAAGCTGGGGGACAATGTCATCAAAAGTGGAACGAAGGCAGTTTTAGAGAAAAAAAGGGGGTAACAGAATGTTCATCCAGGACAGAGGAAATGAGATGGCAAGGCATGCCATGCCCTATGGGCCCTGTGTAAGAAAGCAGGAACGGATGGACTTCTGCACTGCTTGCAAATCCAAGGCAGGAGCTTAGCCTGTGCTGTGCAGCAAGATGTAGGGGCAGAGGGACAGTGAGGTGCAGGGGAGATCCAGTCAGAAGTTGGCTAAAGCTGGGCACGGTGGCGCGAGTCTGTAATCCCAGTACTGGGAGACTGAGACTTGGGATCACTTGAGTCCGCAGGTTGGAGACTACCCCAGGCAACATTGTGAGACATAGGCTCTTAAAAAAAAAGAAGTTGATTAAAGGCTCCTCCTGCCTTGGGCCAGTTCCCTAGGCCTGACCAATGCCTGCAGCATGAGGTTCTACTCATTTGCCAAAGAACACTTCTGGTCCTGAAGATCAAGAAAATCAGGTACAAAGTCAGCAGCATCAACCTGCAAAATAAACCTGAGTGGTTTTAAGAAGGACCCCTTTGGTCTGGTGACAGTTCTAGAAAACAGTGTCAACTGATCCGTGTACCTGCCATCACTCCTGACTACCTGGAAGCAGCAGGGAATATCCAGGGAAGAAGCTGTTGCCAGAGATACCCAATGGGAAAGCTCATCAAAAGATGGTCTCTGGCTTATTTTCTAAGGTACTCTTCTTGCTTTGCTAACAAGCATTCTTAGAAACCAAAATAATTTAAACTGTGCCAGTGTAAAAGAACTGCTAGAGCAGGTTTTGACCAATGGAACCACATTCTTGGATACAGTTCTTTGTCTTTGATCGGCACCTCATCTGGCCCTGCCTGGAAAGACAAGAAGCAGTGGAGTTGAAGGAGTGTGCAGTCCACACTCAGGAGCTGAATCTCTGTGTGGTAGCCATGAGGATGATCCTGCAGTACCGGCCCTCTTCACTGATGGGAAGGTCTTCTAAGATTTCTTGGACTTGTACTTGGGATGCAGCCCCAAGACCTGTGACAACGGGCTCTGATGGAAGTAGAGGTCACCAATGAAGAAGTGTCTGATATTTTCCTTCACTAATATGAAAAATATTCTTTAAATCTGTCTTTAAAAAAAAAGACTAAGTGAGGTCAGGGGAAATTCAAGTCTTTTGGGAGGTTTCAGTCTCAATTCAGAGACCAGATTGATAGCATGAGCTTCTGGAAATGCTACCTAGATGATTCATACAGCCAGCTGCTCTTTGGTCAGTGGGAAATCTTTGAGTAAAAGTGTAACAACAACTACAAAAATAATATGAGTGGAACTGTCATCTTGTTTATTCAAAGTGGAGACTTGATCTGAAATGTACTTCATGTTTCAAAGTGTATAATAGTCAGTTATAGTGTGTTGAGAGGATCTCTTCTATGAGGACCTTGAAATACTTGTATTTTGTTTCTATAAAATGACATTTCACATAGTTATTTTAAAAATCAAAGTTAAAAATTTACCTGAGAAGACTACTATAAGCTAGTTGTGACTGTTTTAGAAAATACTGACATATGGGAGAAAAATTACCCAAATCCCAACCTAGAGACATCCATTATATTATGTTCACTTAAGTCTTTCCTTTGTTTGGCCTGCTCCCCATCCTTCTGGTGCATTTATAAACTGTATTCATTTGTAGATATAACAAGGTGCACATAAATATGCATGTGGTAACAGTCAATGATGATATAATTGGCAGTTGCTTCACATCCTCCCCCAATCACCATTTCCATCACATTAACCTTGAAAAAGATTGTCTCTTATTAGATTTAATATTTGATTCTGTTTATCACGTATGGTAGGGTGTGCCAATATATGTTATATCTTAATAATATTTATTTAACAGTGTTAATGTACCAGTGTCAATGCTTCCCTGAGAGTTCACTAGTGGACTATGCTTTTCTACCCCACTACATGTCTGACATCAGAAGAAAGTTCCCCATCTTGCAGACTCATTGAAATCTGTTTTTTTCTGCCTCTATAAAAAGTCTCTTTCTCTTTCAAGAGCACAAATCAAGTTAAAAGGCAGGCATGTGGGTAAAAAATTGCCATGCTTTTCTCCTGATCCCTTCTTCCTTTGCCCCACTCAATGTTCCCCCCCAACTTACCTATTTAGAAACCTGTCTTTCCAGTTTCCTTTCTGAGCACAGACCAATTCAGGTAGAGAGATACACAAGGATGTAAGCTTTCATCAAACATGAATCCCAGTTTGGCTCAGTCAAAGGTCCCACACTACTTAGGCAACATTAATAAGATCATTCCCTAGAACTGAACAATAAAAGGATGGGCTTCATGAGTGTTAATAGATCTCCCCTGAGTCATTTGTTTTTAAGAGTTATTTTTTTTAAAACACAGTGCATTATTCAATAGTTGTCAGGATGTAGAAAAGCATTGCACAACTCATTTGGCAATGGAAAAGGCTATTATGGTTTTAATGCAACATTGCTTCTGTTACGTAATCCTTGTTGACAAGTATCCAACCACAATACTTGGTGGGTAGTGCGAAACAGCAAAGCATCTGCTTTGCTTTAAATGGTCATCACACAGGGCACAGGGAGGGAAAGCACTTTGCCTTTGTGATGAGGAGGAAGCAGAAAGCAAAAGTTCTGCTTGTGATAGCACTGAAGGGAAGTTGACCCTCGTTGGTAGAATCCACCTGAGAGCGCAGCACCAACTGGGTTCCTGAATTTTCTAAACTTGAGTGGAAGGTGCTCTACTAAATCTCTACAGCATGATGTTTCTATTCTTCTGGTCTTCATTTTGACTTATCCCTCAATCTGTGAAGTGTATCAGAGCAATTCTTTCAAAAATGATTCCAAAGAATCCTATTTTCTGATGCCTTCAACATATGCTACTTTAGTTTATGAAATAAAATTAACACTCAAAATCCTATGGTCGCAGCTTTTTACACAAAAAGTCAGGAGCAGATGCTCTGCTGGCAAAGTCAATCTCATTTATTACATTCTGCAGATAACATTCTCTACTTCACAGGAATGTGTGTTTGTCTGTTTTTCCTAACTTAACAATTCACAATCTGAGATTTTCCTAAGAACTACTACTTAATAAGCACCTCTGTTGGGGTAAGGCTCTGATAAACCTGGAAGGATGATTGCTTGATGGATTCAAACTTAAGAGAATGTGAGAGAGGGCAGGGAAGAGATGCCTAGAGCTCTCTATTTGGAAAGGGGAATTCTGGAAAAAATTAAAAGCTAGTTAGGGAGTCAATGAACACAAGCTCATTAAAAACTAACCCTTTTAAAAAATGGGGCTGAAAGCATTGTGGTTGTTTGCCTCCACCTTTATTCCACCTCTGTTCACATACATTTATTAATTTTTTTAATAAAGCCATCTGAAAGCAAGTTGCAGATATTAGATCACTTTGATATCGGTACAAATAGGCAAAAGCCTCCAACCAACAAGCCAAAAGAAAAAAGTGGCACTTTTAAAATCCAGGTTTTTCCCACCCATGAGTGGCAGTTGTGAGAGTCACAATGCAATTTAAACAGGGTTTTACTAACAAGAGAACTAACAAGGAAGGGAAAGTCAAACAAAAAGTCCTTAATGCCACAAGTGGCTACTTAACCTTACCCAACACAGTTTAGTCCAAAAATCCTAGTAATGCATGTCCAAGATGGTGTCCTTTTGCCTCTTCACTTGAAGCAGGCACTTCGCAAAATCCAGTCTTTCTTTTCAGTCTTTCTTTGCTTCTTCTTTCTTCAGCACTCCAAGCTGCTCAGCAGAGCTCTCCAAGGTTCTTCAAACTTTTCCAATAAGGACTGATGCAAAATCAGCTTTCCAAATCTCTGACTTTCTCCAGGTACCAGCTTTCTAGCTTTCCATGCCACCTTGCTCCAGCATGACATACTACCTTTTCCAGGCCCGCCTTCAGCAGCATCTGGCCACATTTACCAGGCCTGCCCTCAGGAGCCCTTGGTCACCCTAGACCTGCCATTCAGCATCGGACTGCACACTGGCTGGCTACTCCCCCACCATGGCTATTCTGTTCCCCTGCAGGCTACTCTCCCACCATGGCTCCTTGCCACGACTAGTCCACTCTTCCGGGGGCCTTCTGCCCAGCCCAGCCACTCTGGCTCCTCTTTACCTGCCCACCATTCTCTTGTCTCACACACCTCTCCCTGGGCTGCTTCTGGCCTCCTCTTTTTATGTGCTCTTTTCATGCTTCCTGTTTCCTATCCAGGGTCTTTCTCTCAGGCCCCATCCATGAGGACAGTATGTCACCCAGTACAATTTTCAACTACAGCACTACCAGAGGCCCTGGCTGCCCTTCCAGTCAAGCCACCCTGTATCAACTTCACCACAAATGTTCTATATGGACAGCCTCCTGCAAACCCACAATAATATTCCATACCCCACAAAATTAAAAAATATATATCATGTACTATGCAGTCCTTATAATTATTCAAATATTCTCCTCCCAAAATGTATTTTATAGACATGCAGATAATACTTCTAGCCCTAAACTATTCAAGATTATCTTTTTCAGCATCTTTGAAGGTAAAAATGGGGACAAAGTTGCATATCAGCAGGATTAAAAGATTAAAAGTTCTTGCTTGTTGTCTATAAAGAAATAATACTAACCACTTAATATTCAACTTATAGAGAAACCGCCCCCTTCCCTAGATACATACACCACTCAGGATCCAGCCAAAAATTCAACATTGATTTGTTTGCCAGGTATCTAAGTTCCTTTTACTTTAGGAGATACTTCCTTCATTTTGGGGATGGGGCATGGGTTTCTTTGGGGGAAAGGGATATCTATTAAGTAACTGATATTTTAAAAATATTATAGGTCAGTTATCTTATAGAATATCCCACAATCTAGGTCAGCCAGATTCAGCAATGGCTAATTTGTGTGGTCCAGAAGAAAACGATCATGCACAATCTTTTGTTTAGAAATTAATGAGACTCACAAGAATGGTACCAGAGCATTGAAACAGGCAAGAGTCCCTTCAAGGGGGGCATGTTTGACTACAAAGTCACATACCCAGGTTTTAGCCTCATATTGTGATTTTGGCTAAACATTTTTTGCTTTGAATTTAAATGGTGCACATTCTATTTCATCCAGGAGAAATACTGGATTTGATTTGTTACAGTATTATCGCAGTCCTAAGTAGCTTGATTTAATGTTTAGGAACAAATAGCATTCTTTCATGGATCTCTATAGTCTTTTACATTTCTTACCTTTGCCTTCCTTTTCATTTTTATCTTTACCCTGTTTAGGGTGCTGGGGTGAGGGTGGAGAGCAAGTTTTACCAACTTGTCTTTCAAATTACTGACTCAATTTTCAACAGTGTCAATTTCTACTCTTTTCTATCCCCACCAATATCAATGTTATTATTACTATGCCATGGAGCTTTCTATTAACCTTTCTTCTTCTCTCCATCTCCCTTCTCATCCCATGCATTGTTCTCTCTGTCCTTTTCTTTTTTTCTTTCTTTCTTTTTTTTTTTTAATAAACTACCTTCTCTTAGTAAACAAAGGCTGTTTTAATTGTCAGATAGGAAATACTAGAACATTTCCTAAACTTGGTCATTTTTTGAAATGTGAGATTTCAGGATGATGTCCCCTTTCCTCATTCTGAATTATTTCCCAAATACACCGTATTGCACAGGTTCTTCTTTCTAATCACTCATCTGCTAGCAAGAGCTTGCAGACACTATTTTTCAACAGAGAGCATATTCACATCTTTCTTGGCATTGTTCCTTGGCACTACCTTCTCAGATTACAACGTCTGGGAGACTGATAAACAGTTCACAGCTCGATTCCTTGTAGGTGGAGATGTTCCTCTAGTTTGCTTAACTAGACTGAAATAGGGTCTTTGACTGGGAATAATTTTTGGAACTTCAACCAGAATTTCTAGCCACAGCCTAAGAATATACTGCCCAACATTTGTTTCCTTATTGTCTTAATCCTTGGCTTAATATTAAGCCAAATCTATCAAATATTTGTTGAGAGGTTTTTCAGTCATTCATTATTATATGCCATTTCAGCTTAATTCTTTTCTTACAACCTTAAAGAAGAGCAGGAACATTTATTATAGGACTATTTTGTATCTATAGTCAGTCCAACACCATCAAGAAATGTTTGTGTTTCACTATTTGTTTTTATTTCGCAGTTGTACTTTTTCCTTTAGAATGAAGAGAACATATACTAAGAAACTAAAGTAGAAGAAGTAAATAGAGGAAGTGTATGGCAACTTCTTAAGAATGCAGTCACTCAATTTAGGAAAGAGAGAGGAAGAGGTTTGGAAAAAATAAGAAAAAAAATAAAAAAATAAAAATCACAAGGCAAAATACCACATCCCTTTAAGCAGTACTGAAAGTGCTCTTGGCCCAAAAATATTTGTTTTTTTTCAGTGTCTCTGGAGGCAAAAAATGGACTGAAGATACCTGCCAGCAGAGTAAAAACTTTGTGTTTGTCACCTGTAGAAAAAGATAACTGTTAGAGGAACAGTGAGGAACAAACACTGAGCTTGTAGGGAACACTCATAGGGAAGATAGATGATTCCAGACTCGACCCCTATCTTCTTGCAGCTGAGAGCTCATGACCCAGGCATTACAATTCCCAACATGCCATGAATCTGGCATCCTGAAATGGGGGCTACTGGGAACTAGAGATGGAGAGTGGCTTTTGAACCCAACAAACTCTCTTAGGAGTGCACCCTGGTTTCTGCTCATCTGATGTCCTCTCTAGGCAGGACAGACTGCATCTGGTTACTACTGGCCTCTAATTATTTTTTCTCTCTCTCATAGCTCTCTCTTTTCCTTGTAAATAAGTTCTTTTTCTTTCTCTCAGTATGTCCTACACTCTAAGGACATGGGTGAGAACTCATCAACTGGGCCAGTCCCTTAACTTCACGGTTTGCCTCACATCATAAGCACCTATCAGTATTCAATTTATACAGCACCTTTGCTCTTAATCTTTTGCTCTCCTAGAGAAACAGCAACTTGTTCTTGAATCACATTTCACTCTTATTATCATGGTCCAAAAGCTGAGACATGACCATAGCCTTATAATCTCACACCAGTGGCAGACCCTCCTTTATGTCCCCAGTTTATAAGACACCTTCAGTCTAGGGATTATAAATGGATGATAGTTTATATAAAGGGGATGGGCACATGAGCAAAAGAGGGTCCAAACAGGCAATAAAACACTGTATTTTAAGTAACTAAAACAACCTCCACAGGCAAGCAGCCCAGGCCCATGTTTCTACAAAACTTTGGAGTCATTATTCTGATTTAGTGAACCAAGTGGTTTAACTATAAAAAAAAATCCTATACAGAATAATTTAGAAAAATAATTGAAAAGGATATTAATTACATACGTTAATAAAGTGGTTTAGTTTTTAAAAAAAAATTACCCTATACATTTTTCTCCTGAGTTATCCTTGTTAATCTAGTAAACCTTCCACTACTAGGTTTGTGCTAAGAGACTTAACCGTACTGCTAAAAGGAAGAGAAAACAATTAGAGGACCCCAGAGTAAAATTTGTGACTTCTGAGGTCTTGAGAAGACAGAGACAATGGACTGCATATCTATTAAAATATAAGATCTATTCATCAGAAAGAAAAATAGGCAAAATTCTCAAAAGTTTAACTTAAAGCATATTCAAGAACGCAAGTTAGAATGCAAATCTACAGCAATGTCGAATTCATTTTTAAACAAAGTAATGAAAGTTGCAAAAACTGACAAGAGAAATACACAGTGGGTGGTTATGAAGGGCCAGTTCTCTCCTTCTTCTAGAAAGGGAGTTACCTATTTGATAGGTGGGGGAGGGTTTTAGAGACACAAGGTACTTGGAATTCCAGAGAGTTTTAGAATTATTGCAGTAGAGGGTTATGCTTAAACTTTGCAGACTGCAGCCCAGGACGTAGGCAGCCTGTGGCCATGGACTCCTGAACTGTAGAGCAGCAACAACTGAGGGATGTTTGGGGTGATGTGCTTGGGGACAGGCTCACAGACTGTGACTAGCTCAGAATATCTTTGGATCTCTAGTGTCACCTCTTGGGGTTAGGTGTGTTCTGAAAATGAGTCAAAAGACCAAATAGCATCTGTATCTAGAGGGAGAGGTTGCCTAAAGTATCAAGAAGCAGATCATGGCTTACCAAAAATATGCATTCTCTTTTCCACATTGAGATTCCATCTGGAAGCAGCCTTTCCCAGGCTCTTTAACACAGGGGTATAGAAGTATGTCTAGTTGTTGCCAGTGGAATGAGAGGAAGTTATTAAGAAGCAAGAGTTCTTTCTTCATTCTCTTTCCCTTTCATCAAGCCAGAAGACTCAAGGCCATGGATCCTGCATTCAGTTTGACAGCCACAGTGAATTCACGAGGAGCACCACAGGTTCTATTAAATAGTCACAGAAAATAGTAATAGCAGTTGAACATGCCATCATAGATCACAGGAAGATTTGGGGCTATTATTGTTTTTTCTTTAGCATATGCTTATTTCAATATCATTTTTTAACTGATTGCACACACACACACACACATATGATACCATTGTCTACCCTTAGGTTCTCCCATCACCTTATCACCTGTGAAATATGGGAGATGGTTTATGGAGCTATTATTAAAAAAATAAAGAAAATTGTGTATAGGAACTGAGCAAATTATTGCTATTAAATTGTTTGGTACAAACTAATTTTTAAAATGAACTGGCATATACTTCCTTTGGTCTGCAGCCCTAAGAACGTAGTACTGAGACTCTAAGGGCACCATGAACCAAAAAGACTCTAAGTGCACTCTAAGGGAACCTCTGCCTTAGGGAATGGCAGAACCACAAGATGGAAGGAGGCTGGGTTCCTAAACTTGTGTGTGAAGGAAAGCCACCTACCAATTAAGAACTCCCACACTGTAGTGACATACAAGACAGAAATAAACTTCGGTCATATTAACCCATTGAACTTTTGCAGTTTATTTGTCATGGTAACTAGCATTACACAGAATATGGAGGAATCCAGATCTGAGGCCAAGAGCTGCAGATGTCAAAAGTGCATTCCTACATACCACAAAGAACACCAGATGAACAAAGGTGCCTTCTCAGTGGAGTCAGCACACCAAGAGTAGACACCTTCTATCTAATCTCAGGTTGGAATATAAACCCCTTGGAGCTAAGCTCTATTGCAAAGAAAAAAGGAAGAAGTATATGAAACAAAGGGTGCTAAGATGACACAACCTTCCCATATGGGAATCAGCAAAAGTGGTATTAAGAGGAAAGTATATGATAATTCAGGCCAATATCAAGAAACGAGAAATAACCAAAAGAAACAATCTAATCTCCTATCATGAAGAACTGAAAAAGAACAACACAACAACCAAATCCAAAAGCCTGTAGAAGAGAGGAAATAACAAAAAGGAGAAATAAGTGAAATAAAGACAATAAAAAATTAACGGAAATGGGGGGGGGACCCTAGCAATGCTTACAAAGAAAAAAAGAAAGAAAACCCAAATAAGTAGGATTATACATGAAAAAGCAGAAATTATAACACAATAGAAATCCAGAGAATAACTTGAGATTATTATGAACATTTATATGCAAACAAGTTGAACAATCTAGATGAGATGGGCAAATTCTTAGGACTATAAATGACCTAACAAGAAACAAAATATAGACAACCTAAACTGATTATAAATAGAGAAATTGACACAGTAATCAAAACCCTACTAAAAAACAAAGCCCAAGACCAGATGGTTTCACAAATGAGTTCAACCAAATGTCTATCCTACAAAATTTCTTTCAAAAATTAAGAAGGAACACTACGAAACACATTACATGAGGCCAGTATTATATTAATACCAAAACCAAAGACAACCCTAAGAAAGAAAACTACAGTTGAATCTCCCTAATGAAGATAGATGTAAAATTTCTCAATAAAATCTTAGCAAACTGGGGAGAAGATCTAAAAAGACACTTCTCCAAAGAGGAAATACAAAAGGCCAATAGGCATAGGAAAAAATGCTCAACATCACTAACAACTAGGGAAACGCAAATCAAAACCACAACGAGATACCATCTTACACCAGGAAGAATGGCCCATATAAAAAAAATGGGCAACAACAATTGCTGGCGCAGATGTGGAGAGAAAGGGACACTTTTACACTCCTGGTGGGAATGCAAACTGGTCCAGTCACTATGGAAAGCAGTGTGGAGGACCCTGAAACTACTGAAAATGGAACTACCACTTGATCCAGCAATTCCACTTCTAGGAATCTACCCAAAGGTTACAAAAATCTCTCCTCCAAAAAGACACCTGTACCTGAATGTTTATTGCAGAATTATTTAAATTAGCCAAGATATGGAAGCAACCCAAATGCCCAAAACAGATGAATAGTACAGAAAGCTGTGGTACAAGTACACAATGGAATATTATATATCAATCAAAAAGACAAACTTACATCATTCGCAGCAACATGAATGGAACTAGAAGGAATCTTGCTAGCAGAAATAAGCCAGAAAAAAAAGGAGAAATACTGGATGGTCTCACTTATATGATGGATAAAGGGAAAACAAATAAGTGGACAAAAAACCTAACTTTTAGCATAATTGAAACATAGATCATGATGGAGGAAAGAGGGAAAATCAGGGGTGGGAGGGGCAGAAAAGATTAAGACTATAGATCATGGGTGATAAGGAGGTAGGAGAAGTCTAGAGTAGATAACAATGTAAAATAAAGTAATTTTAAAATCTGCTATCAAAATCTGGTAAAATAAAACAAATTTTATTTTCCAATAAAACTTGTAAGGTAGTCATGAAATAAAATGATTTTCATAATCAAAATAAATAAACAAGTCATGAAATCTTAGCAAACCAAATCCAACAATATATCAAAAGGACTATATATACCATGACCAAGTGGGATTTATTTGAGCAAGACAAGGATATGTACTTTCACCATTGTTCTTCAACAGAGTATTGGAAGTCACAGATAAGGCAATTAGGCAAGAGGAAGACAAAGAGAATCAAAACAGGGAAAGAAGTGAAACTATGATTATATACATATAGAATGATAAAAGACTGACACCATGAAATACATAGAAGAAAACATAAGCAGAATACTCCATGACATACATCTCAAGCTTTTTTGAGGACTCATCTCCAGAAACAATTAAGAAATTAAAGATAAACAGCTGGGATTAAACCAAAAAGCTTCTGTACATCAGAAGAGACAATAATCAAAGTGAAGAGACATCCAACTGATAGGAGAAAATATTTGCATTCCATACAGATTGTTATCAAAGATCTACAAAGAGTTCACATGACACAACAAAAACAAAGCAAATGACCCAGTCAAAAAATGGGCTGAAGAACTGAAAAGACTTCTCCAAAAAAGAAATGCAAATGTTCAACATCACTAAATATCAGGGGAATGCAAATCAAAACTACAATGAAATACTAGCTCACTCCAGTGAGAATAGCCCACATTAAAAAAAAAAAAAAAAGAAACAAAAAAAGAAAAAACCCCAAAACAACAAATGATGGAGGGGTAGTGGAGACTAAGGAACTCTTACATTGCTGTTGGGAATATAAATTGGTGCAACCACTAGGAAAAGTTGTATAGAGTTTGCTCAGAACACTAAACATGAACCTCTCTTCTGATCCAGCAATTTCACTCTTGTGAATCTACTCAAAGGACACAAAAACACTAATTTGAAAGGAAACCTGCACTCTTATGTTTACCCCAGCATTATTTAAATAACCAAAACATGGAAACAATCCAAATGCCCCCAAATAGAAGAATGGATAAAAAAAAGTTGTGATATATTTATACAATAAAATATTTCTCAGTGATCAAAAGAGACAAACTCATGCCAATTGCAGCAACAGGGATGAAGTTGGAGGGATTATTTTAGGTGAAATTAGTCAGAAGTGAAACTATCAGATAGTTTTATTTATAAGTGGAATATTGAGAAATCAAATAAAAGGTGAAGAAAAAGTAAAAATTAGCAAGCTGATCATAGAACTCAACCCTATAGCAAAGGAGGGGGAGGAAGGGGGCAAAACAAGAGAGAGATGAATACAACAAATATGGTGATGGTTCACAGGTGCTATGGTAGCAGCAGAACTATGGGGACTACAATGATGTAAGAAAAATATTTAATTAAAGCTGAGGATGCCTGTGGAAAAAACAAATTAAAATAAACAAAGACAAAGGGTGTTAAAATTTAAAACATTTAAAAATCTCTACTATTCATGGACAAGTTGAATGATAGGTTAACTGTACCTTGCAAAAAGAAGTAAACTTATATTATTATGTAGATTTCATATAGAATTGTAATTTTTTTAATCCATCACACATGTTTCAACAAGAAAAGAAATATAAAGACTACCAAATCAGTTTCTATAACTGGTCAGTCAACTATCCATCTGTATGATTTCTCCACTTTCTAAGTTCCTCTTGCTTTGGGTGAGCATCTTTGCTAGCTAGAGTTCTTTGCCCACTGGGGAGAGGAAGCTGAGTGTCTGGTAGTGATAGCACTTTCATTTCCCACTTCAGTGACACATGGTGACACAAGGGACTCTCCTGAGCTCCTTTCTACTGATTCTCCTCTGTGGGGCAAGAGGGCTTTTTCTGACAGTCACCCAAACCAACATGATAATCCTATTCTAACTTATTTTTCCTCAGGTGAACCCAATAAAGACCAGGAAGCAATTTTAAATTCCAAGTCAGTGAAACTAACAAATGTTGGCAGAAACACACCTCCTACCTTAGTCACAAAACCTCTAAATCAGTGGAATTAATGAAAAATCTGTACTTAAAGTGATGGATAGGTAGCCTCAATCATGCACATCTACTCCAGAAGTGAGAAAAAACATTTCACATTCATCATCATCTTTGTTGTTGCTGCCTTCTCTTTGTTATGAATATTTGCTGCTCATTTCCCATTCATCCCTGCACAGTTTAAAGAAAGCACAACTTCCCATCACTCATCATGATCAGTCAGTTGAGTGGTTCACAACTGAGGGCAAATTTTCCCCCAGGGGAGAACATTTGGCAACACCTGCAGACATGATGGTCACAGCTGGAGGGTAGTGGTGATATTGGCATCCGGTGGATAAAGGTCAGGGATCATGTAAGGCAACTGCTCACAATAAAGAACTATTTGGGCCAAAATGTCAGAGGGCTGATGTCAAGAAACCCTGATTCAATTAATTTGCTTAGAAGTATATAAATTGTTTCCTCCTCTGGACTGCAACCCCTCTGAGGGCCGGGACTTTTTGTCTGTCTTGTTTACTATCTATACCTGAATGCAGTGGTGAAGAGATATTAATGACTGAATAATAGGTGAATGTCTGGCAATTGACTTCAGGCATTTCTATATATGTGAAGGATGCTGGTAGAGGGCAGCATGACTAGAATATTTGGGGTGGACAACTTCTTTGACTATCCTAATGCAGTCCTCTTTCCTACTTGTTACAATCAAAGTGCTCGTGATTTTTTTTTTTTAACTGTAGAAATAAGTGTAATTCCTACACTGCCTTCAATTGCTTCATTCATTAAATGATCATCCTCCAGGCCTTGTGACAGGTGCTGTCACCAAACAATTTTACAACCTGGAACTTTGGTTTCATCATTGGCACAGATTTGATGTAACTTGGTCTTTGCTAACAAACATATGTCTCCTACTAGGAATTCTCCCTTTGCCACCTCTCTTAAACTTGGAAGAAGATCCAGGGAGACAAGAGGGGTGTCCAGACCCCACAGCTGTGGGCACTTGCCCTGGCCTGGACTCCCTCACTGTACCTGAAGCCCAGCCCTCTGACAGTACTAAGGATAGCTTCCATGTAAATGCTTATGTATTTGGCTGTGGTCTGTGCTGTGGGCTCAATAAATGCTTATTGAATGAATAAAATGCCTTCTGCCTACTTCACAATGTCACCTAGGGCACCACCTTTGCCAGCTTCACAATGTCACCCAAGGCTTAGTCACAATGTCACTTTCAACTGAACCTGCACAGTAATGGGCACCTCACAGGGGTTCTGGGATAGACTAATTTCAAATCTGTCTGAACCACTCTCCTGTGGTGGCTCCGGCCAATGAAGAGAAAAGCAAAGGATCAAAAGTTTTGAGCTGCAGCACATGAATTGAGGTAAAACAGCCTGGAAGAGAGGGATAAGGATAAGGGACCCGCGAAGACTTCTCCAGAACAGCCAAGACAGAGCTGTGAGTCAGCAGGGGCATGCATTTCATCACTGCTCGGGGTGCTACAGAGTGGTTCACCCTGGAGACAGGGGCGGGCGGCGTTGATGCGAAGTGATTTGTTCAAACCTCGGGCGGGCGGCAAAACCACCGGCGGAGGCCGAAGGGGAGGGCAGAGAAAGTGGCCCGTGCAGCCTCGCCGGCTGGCTCGAGCACAACTGGGGAACTTTCCCAGTCCGGCCCACAGGGTGCCAGAGGGTCAGAGAGGACCCGCCTGCAGCCTGGGGCCCAGCAGGGCTAAGGTCGTTCCCAAGACCACGTGAGGCTCCACGCCCCTAAAAGCACTGAACAACGGCAACGGGACTCATGAAAGAGGAAAGTTAACGAAGCCCCAACCTCAGAGACGCAGCGCCCGCTACCAACCCAACCAAGAGCCACCCTTCGAACCGCCGCCGCCGGCCGCCGGCAGCCGGCTCCCCTGGACCAGCCGGGAAGTCTTGGCTGCGAAGCCATGTCCCGCCGCAGCCGGGACGGGCACCTCGGGCTGCTGCTGCTGCTACTGGTGGCCGCCGTCGTGCCACGGAGCCTGGCAGGTGAGCAGAGCGCCCGCAGGCGCTGGGAATCCGGAGAGGCCCCCCGCTGTGTGTCCCGGCGCTCCCTGCAGCCCGGACCCCCCAACTTTCCTTTTCGCGTGCTAGGTACCCCTGGGTGGATGCCAAGGGGAGCACATCCGCGGGCACACTGGCGGTCTCGCTCCAGCCCTGCCGGCGCTCAGGGGTGCACCTTGGGAAGGCCCCCGACGACCGACAGCACGGGTGCTTCTGCGAACTTGCCCGGTGTTGGCCAGATTTCTCAGCCCACAATTCAGTTCGCTCAGGCCTGACTCCTCTGGCCCAACCTCAGCAGGTCCTAAAAGCGCCAGTCAAACTGCATCTAAATATATTTGTTCACCTCATAGGGACAGGTGTGAGGTGGGGATATCCCCCCCCCCCCCCCCCCCCCGTCTAAATTGACAGTGACTCTGGTTTAAAAATGATGAGTGCAATCTGATCGTCAGCTTTATTTGTACCCGAAAGTGTGCTTGAAGGGGTGTGCTTTTTCATATAATGCTCACTATAAGCCTAGAATAGAATTATTATTAGTAGAATTATTATTCCCATTCTACAGATGAGAAAATTTGAGAATGAAAGATTTGGCAATTTGCATAAAGATTTGCACGTGAGGAGAGATGAAATGCCAAAGGGCTTATACTTAACTTCTCCCTTCTTACCTTAAAACAGGGTTTTCCCTATTAGTATTAACAGTATAGTCTGCCTCAAAACAACCCCCCCTCCCAAATCCTCAATTTTGTCATGTCCCTTCCCAATGAGGAAGGTTAATTATCAAAACTTGAAAGACTTCCTCAGTCAGAGGATTTCTTTTATTTCATAATCCATTTTCTGTGCTGATCTTGTGCAAGTGTAGGGTGGAGTTGAGGAAAGCAAACCCCTTCTCAAATGTGCACCTGATTCTTGCTATATCACCTTCTCTCGACAAGTAACTGCATTACCAGATTTCAAGACCTTTGCTTTTGCAATCTGACCACTTACCACTCTTAAATCTTTTTGCAGTCTTTTAAGCAGAATCTCCAGGGAGCTTGCTCCTGACTCTTGATTTATCTGCATGTTCTGTATCTCAACTGGGTTATGGAGGTGGCCCTGGTGCCACCTTTTCGCCCAGGGAGATGGCTTACTCACACACACCTGGGAAACTTCACCTGGGTGAAGAGTGCCCCAGAAATGGAAATGGCTTTGTGTCCCAAGCGTTGGCTGAAACTTTCCTTTTCTACTCTGCTTTAGGTTGAGATGGTTTTAAATGCTTCTGGAGATAGTGGGCTAGCCTGGACGTGAGGTGAGGGCCTTTCTCTGAATATGGACACTTTATTTATCTGAAGGATCCAGTTCATGAAGCTGCTTCTGAAAGCAAGTTCCCCAGATAAGCTGGCACCTTGCCAAGTGGGTTGGCAGCCAATGCAGAGGAGTGAGGGCATGATAGCACTATGCCCGGCTATCCAGAAAGATTTCTTATCAGAGTGTTAGAGAGTGACACTGATGCCCACACTGACTCTCACATAGCTGTGACCTCTCATTTCCTGTTCCATCTATAGGTAACTGCAACACAACTTTTTAGCACCTTTGTCTACTACACTGCCAACAGTTTGGGAATAGAATATCAAGGCCACTGCTTCCTCTTATTTTTCATGTTTTCTCTGAAGGATCCAGTTCAATATTCTGTATTTAGAGAGACTCGACAAATACTATAGCTTGCATTTTCATCTTCCTGCAATGAGTTTTTTATGCCTATTTATACAAAAATAGCCTCTTTAATTTTTCCCGTTAGAGTTTCTTTCTTCTAGAAATTGGTAAACAACTGCACATTCATCCTAGCCCTAACTTTCAAGTCAGTATAGACTTGGGGCATATAACAGCATTGACTTTAATCTTCCCAGACTGAAAAACCCCATAATTGTTTTAGGGTGTCATATTTGATTTTTCTAAGTGGTGTGTATAGTAAAGCTAGGTTGTCACCAGGGACAAAGAGCTGGGTTGACTGCCAAGAGACTTACAAGGTGGCATGTGTCGTGGTAAAACTGGTTCCAAATCTCACCCTGGGACTCACAGGGTTACCCTCCAGAAGGTTCATTCTGTCCAGTGCACCAAAGCTGATCAGACACAAGGAAGCTGATTCACCCTGATAAACAAAAGTCTGTTCATCAAAATGTCAATTATTAATTTTTGGCAGATGGGATATTGTGAGGCTGTTTTTCACTGTACTCATGCTATAGGGAATAGATAATATCAGGAATTCTCTAGCTGGAGACCTAATTCATCTAACTCCATGTAGGACTGAGCCCTTCCATCACTCTGGAGAGCACTTCACTGGACAGTTTGCTTGGCACACTGTTCTCCCCTCTCCCCACCCCCCAGGCACGGGCTAACAGATGCTATCCCTGCATGGGCTGATATCTTCCTGTGGTTGTGGAGGAGTTACCTACCCTGGAGCTCATTCATTGTCTGGAAGGTGACTTCGCAGACCTAAGGTTGAGGCTAATCTCAGGTGATCCTTGAATCCTGAGATCAGTCCTTCCACTTCACTGGGGGTAGCTGTACCTCCATATGCTTATTCTTTCTAGGCAGGTCTCCATTCTGGGGAGTACAGTATGAGATGATGTGGAATTCCAGAAAGAGAAACTGTGGGCTCAGATCATTTGATACCTGCTCCAGCCCCTACTGATGGTGTGATCTTCAATTGCTTATCTGATTTCTCCATGCCTCAGTATCCTCACCTACACAGTCCTATTTCAAGCTTGTGTGAGCCCCTAGGACTGGTATATAGTTTCATAGGAGCTGTTGAACTGAGTCACCATTGTTATCAAATTCTGGGGTCCACACTCCTGTAAAGGTGTCACATACTTTTGTAAAGCAATCAAGATTGTTGGTGATCATTTTTGTGCTGTTAAGTATAACTTGTTATGAAAGCAAGACTTTTTCCTTCATCATGACCCCACATTTCAGGGGCTTGGGGAACATGGTAGCACACTGAAGCAATGCTTCAAAAAGTGTTCACTATGCCCTAGGTTGCCTTCCTGGGTTGTGACTAACCCAAATCACCTTGATTACTTTTTCAAATGCAATTTCATTAAATGCCTGTTTTAGAATTTTCCAACTCTTTTCCTTCTTTCTGTGCCTTGCTAAAACCGTTCCTTCAGCTCATCCCCCTTGTCTTGGTGTTTCACACCTAAAACAACTCTGTGAACCATTACCCTTTCCTTATGTATCACTGTTTCTAAGAATGAATGCAAGAGTTTCTTGCTCCTGAAAGTAGGGAGAGATCCTCTGTAATCCCAAATGGCTGATAAAGCAAAGAAGCAATTACCGGTTATTTATATGCAAATAACTTTGAGCTTTCTCAGTGCCAGAAATTACCTATCCAACCATAACAAGTAGCACCTAAAACCTAAATCAACACATGCAGTAAAAGCAGGAATGACACCATAAACACACCTGCAGAAAGTTTTCTGGCCAGGCCTCTCTTCAGGAGGTAGGAAGGGGGTGGGCACTGCTGCCACTTCATCTGATGCCGTAAAGCCCCCAAACTGCACTTTGCAGCTTTTGTCGTAAAAGCAGAGGTCCCTTTTTATTTCTTTCCATTAGTAAGAACAGGTGCTAACGTAGTTCTTAGCTGCGAGCCAAGTGACACCACATGAACTTTTAAAAAGTGGGAGACCCCTGTAAAGGTAATTTCCAGAAGAATTTGTGAAAGAAGTGTTCATTTTTATTGTCAAATGTGGTTTATTTTTTTAATTTCAATTATTTTATTGAGGTAACATTGACATACAGCACTGTATATGTTTTAAAGGTATAGGTTCACATCTCTTCAATTGTTTGTTACCCCAACACACTCTCTACTAAAGTACCAGTAACCTTCTACTATAGTCTGTCGTCCTCCCACCCCCATTCCGGGAGCCAGGATTCTGCAGTCAAATTTCTAGGGTTTCTTTTGTTGTTGTTGGTTTTTTTTTGTTGTTTGTTTATTTTCTTTTATTTATTTTTATAATAATAATATTATATATATATATATATTACATTATTGTATACCTCGGGGCTTTCCCATTTCCTTAACACCTGTTAACCATCTTATTTTTTTTTTTTTTTGCCCTCTGCCTCTCTCTTTCCTTCTGCCTTCTCTTTTGCTCTTTCAGTTCTGTTGGTTGTTTCTGATTTTTCTTGTTTGTTTGTTTTCACTGTATCCTTCATATAAGTGAGATCATCTGTAGTTCTCTTTTTCTTTCTGGCTTATTCCTGCTAATATAAGTCCTTCTGAAACAGGGCAACCATGAGGGGACTTTTTAACTTAACTTGAAACTTAACTTGAAATTCCCTCTATGAAGCAGGACACAAACAGCATATTTACCTTTAAACTTTACCTTAACCTTTCTTAGCATTGTCCAAATTCCTTTCCCCAGATTGCCCAAAAAATCCTCAGTCTCTCAGTCCTGATCATCTCACCAATGTCCAGTCAGAGTTCATCTCCAGACACTTGAAGACATGTTCCTTTGGCTGCTCCCTTGGCTTGCTCCTCCTTGTCTTCCACGCTGTGTTCTCCTAGTCTTCCAGGTAACAGAAACTCCATGGTGCCGGACCAGCAAAGTTCACTTTCTTTTCAGGCATGACTTTTGCACGGCCTCTTCAGACACAAGTTAAACTCACAAAACAAACTCCAACACGAAATTCAAACCTGCAAACTTCTTAACTACCTTTAGCACACATGTGGCTAGTCCAGGTCAGCCAAAGGCTGTAGACCCCCCGTTGGCCTTTGGCCAAGTCCACATGGCTCACATCTTTACAAGATGGCCGATTCCCATCTCTCCTCCATTGAATCTCTCTCTCTATCTGATCTCCATATTGGAAATCCAAATCTTGTTTGTACACCCTTTATATACCCTTATTTCCCACCTTCCAGGAAACCTGTGTCACTTTTCTCCCTCCTGCATCTCCCTGAAGGGAAATTCCAACTAAGGTCATTCTCACATTTTAGCATCTGTCCTTGAAATCTGCAATCTTAAACAGGAGACAATGGGGGGGGGGGTTTAGCACACCCTATCACTTCTAGCTCCATCCATGTTACTGCAAATGATATATGTTTGTCCTCCTTGGTTGATGCATAGTATTCCATCATGTATGTATACCACATATGTGGTTTCTTGATCCTTCTGGAGATATGAATTTTTCCAGAAGGATATTAAAAATGATCCACCATCAGTCCTTTAATGGAGGGCAGAATGTTTCTTAAAGCTTTTTCGTGGTGATTTACTTTTCTTAATTTGGAAACTAGATTGTGAACAACTTCTTGAAACCTTCTGAAGTGCAGAACAGAAACTTCAGCTTTCACAGATCATTAGGTAATTTACTTTTGCTACCTCTTTTGTTTGTTGGATTCCAAATTATAAAACATTAACTATTGACTTAGTAAAAGAAGTAGTGGAAACAATAGTGGAATTAATCACAAATATTTTCTTTTGTTCAACATTATAGGTTTTAAAAATATATTTAAACTTTGTCCTTTTTTTAAACAAAGCACAACTTGTATTTCATAACTTTTGAAAATGCAACTTTAAAAATGTGGCTACAAAATATATTACAAAGCTATTAGGCAGTTTCTTTGTACTACTGCAAAACAGGAATTTACTTAATGTGATAAAACATGAAATAGAGGTAGTGAAATTATGAGGAAATATTAGCCTAAAATTTGAAACTTCATGGTTGTACAAATAACAGATGATCATGTTTAATCCTCCAATAAAAGTTGTGAAAGTTTATTAATCACAGGGCTGAGCTTGCTTTGTAAATTGTCAATCAGCCTTGCAAATGCAGATACAATGCCAACATCAGCATGACTTATATGTCAAAGCAGCAACTGGGAACCTAATACCAGAATTCCAATTCACAGTCAGAAATCAATAATTAACGTACTGCAGACTTGATACAAATCTATCTCCAAGTGTCACCTTCCCAGTTAGTGGGGAAGTTTGGGATTTAGGTGACTACATAATCAACAAGGTCATGTGCTATATCGTCAAGGGAGATGATGAAGGAAAGTTGCAGTGCCATCCTGCTTCTCAAGGGGCCTGTGGTTAAATTTAGCAGAAAACATACATATAACTCAACTGAGATCTAGGTGAGACATGAACTGAAAGTGCCAAATGCGCTTGGGGCAAAGTTGAACTTCTATTGCATTTTAGCATTTTAGTGAAAACAATTTAAGGTCTAGAAAAGAATAGGTCCATTTCAAGGGGATGAGGAAAGATATCATTCCAGGTCTAAGCAAATTTCCAGTATTTTTCTTCATTAGTGTTTTGTTCCTTTGAAGCCACTCTTAAAAAAGAAAATAATATCCCATTAAATACTTATCTAATATAAGAGGCACATGTGTATTCCTTCTCTCATCCTCTTGCTGTCAGGTGCAGAATAGGGCAGTAGAGCCTCCAACCAACAATCCAAAGGAAAAATACGGCGTTTTTTTTTAAATTTATAAAAATTTTTCTTTGAAGACTAGTCCTAGCTATGTTGCCCAGGGTACCACAGACTCAAGATGCTGGGAGTACCTCAGACTCAAGTGATTCCCAGCCTCAGCCTCCCAGGTAGTTGTGATTACAGGTGACTGGCTACTTTTTTGAGACCAGGTCTCTCTATGTTGCCTGGGGTAGTCTTGAACCTGAGAACTCAAGCAATCCCAAGCCTCTTGCCTCCCAGCACTTGGACACAGGCATGCACCACCATGCCCGGCAAATCTGCACTTTTAAGATGTGGCTTCTGCCACCCAGATCCTTCCAGGTTTTTCCCACCCATGCGTGGCAGTTGCCAGTCACAGTGCAATTTAAAGAACAGGGTTTTATTTTATTTTTTTTTTTATTTTTATTTTTTGTTGAGACTAGGTCTTGCTATTTTTGCCTGTGGAACCGCAGGCTCTTGTTGCCCAGGGTAGCACAGACTCAAGCAATCCCCAGCCTCAGCTTCCCAGGTAGCTGGGATGACAGGCACACGCCACCATGCCCAGCTATTTTTTTGGAACTAGGTCTTGCTAAAGAACAGGGTTTTATTAACAAGGAAAATTAACCAGGAAAACAAAAAGTCCTTAATGCCACAGGTGGCCAGTTATCTTACCCCATTATTAGTCCCAAAGGTCCCAAAGACACTTGGCCCCTCCAAACTGGAGGCAGGCACTCTGCAAATTGCTTCTTCTCTCTCCAGTGTTCTAAGCTGCTCAGCTTCTCCAAGGTTCTTCAAACTTTTCCAACAAATACTACAAAATCAGCTTTCCAAGTCCCTGGCTTTCTCCAGGTACCATTGTTCCATTCATTTCTGCATGTCCATGGCATCTGGTCACCTTCACCAGACCTGCCCTCAGCAGCCCCTCATCATCCCCGGTCTCCCATTCTGGCATCCAACACCACACTGGCTACTCCTGTGCTGGCCACTCTCCCACCATGGCTCCTTGCCACCACCAGCTCAGTCTTCCAGGAGGCTCCTGCCCAGTCATGCTACTCTGGCTCCTCTTTACTGACTGGCTTTACTGACTTTACTTTACTGACTGGCTCCTCTTTTCTTTTCTCTGTATCTCCCACACCACAGCTCTTCTTTCTTTTTTTTTTTTTTTTTGAGACTAGGTCTCGCTATTTTTGCCCGTGGAACCGCAGGCTCATGCTACCCGGGGTACCACAGACTCAAGCAATCCCCAGCCTCAGCTTCCCAGGTAGCTGGGATTACAGGTGCATGCCACCACGCCCAGCTATTTTTTTGGAACTAGGTCTCAGTAGGGGCCCCAGGTGGGACTCGAACCGCGATCCCTAGCCCCGGCCACTTCATAGGCTGAAGCTTACAGGCACGAGCCACCGTGCCCGGCCACCACAGCTCTTCTTTTTGTGCGCCCCTTTCGTGCTTCTTTTTTCTTCTTGTGGGTCTTTCTCTCTGACCCTGCCCATCAGAACAGTATGTTGCCCATTACAATTTTTAACTATGTCACTACCAGAGACCCTGGTTGCCAATCCAGCCAAGTCACCCTGTATCACTCTCACCTGCCTTTTATTCAGACTTCTGGCAGGTGTGACCTGAAGCACCTCATCTCAGCCCCACTACAGCCATCTCTTGCTTTCAACCCAAGCCTCTCTGAGGACAACTTCACTTCACTCTGGAGCATTGACACTCCTGAGAGTGAGGAATTTAACACTTTATAGGGTAGTGTTAATCTTTAGTCTGTGCAACATGGGGCGCACGTGCAGTCCCTCTTCCTTCCCAGGGATGGGATCTTCAGAGACTTGTGCTACACACTCTTTGGTTGAAATCAGATCAAAAATGGACAGAAGCTGCCATCAACCAGCTACATTTAAAATGCGACTTCTGCCAGTCAGGTTCTCTCAGGTCCTGTATCACGCCAGACAAATGTAGTTTAACAACAGGGTTTTATTTATAAAGGTATTCGAAAGGGAAAATGAAAAGTCCTCAAAGCCACAAGTGGTCAGTTATTTCACCCCAAGTACCATTTAGTCCTAATGTCCCAAACACATGTCCAAGATGGTGCCCCTACAAACCTACAGGTACCCTGCAATCTCCATTCCTTCCCTACCACCTTATCTTTGCTTCTTTCATATTTTAACTACCAGGACATTTTAGCACCCATACAGTTTTTAACTGCATCACTACCCTGTGTCAGATTGCCTCAAAGTGCATCCTTGAATTAATTTTCCCTGTTTCTCCCAACCCCTAACTTTTGCTCCTTTGGAGCATGTCTCAAAATAGCTCTCCCTTTAGCAAGCGTCCTAGGCATTGTTTTCTGTTGGTAGAGAGCTGAAACACTGCCTTGGTATTTTGTTGCCTGGAGATTGTTTAGTCATGAGTCAGTTATTTTCTTAGTGATACTACTGAAGAGTTGAAACAAACCTAGAAACCACCTATCAGTTTACTGAGAGAGCCCCTTCAGAGATGGGACATGACAGTGCCAAGGTACACAGAGAGGTTCTGCAAGTGGACACTCAGCAGACATATGAGAGAAAGCAATTCAAGGACCAGGACCAGTGGATGTTAGTGAACCCCAATCTGAATAGGTTAATCACAACCTTAATTTTCAAATGTTTTCTCTCACACATTCTACCTCTGCTCATGTATCTTTTTTCTTTTTAACTGACTAGAAAAAAAATTAGGAAAAAATTAATTGTTTAGGGTTAACCACCATTGACTCCTATATAAATGAAGTTGAAGTGCTAGAAAAATTAATTTCCAAATATGGATCAAAGGGATGTAGGCCACTTAAAATGATTTTACAAAAGGGATAAGTGGTCTCCATGCCCTCCCCTACTAGAAATAATGACCTTAAAGAAAATACTAGCATACATGAGAAAATATGTCAGGTAGGAGTTTGCATTTTTCTGTCAACTGAAATATTAAAATGATGGGCTTCTTCCATCTTTTTTAATAGAAGTAAATATTCTGATTTTATAAAGTAACACTGCCATTCAGTAAATACACATTCATCAAGGGTGTTGATTTTCAGATTGTTGTTGTGAAAGTTGTTTAAGTCTTATTTTTCATTTTCACAACTCTGGAGAAAATATTAACACATGACAGATACCTGTGGGCATCTGAACTTTCCTCTAGATCCCGAACGTGAGCTTAAGATATAATGACTTGGGTTTTATAGACTTACTTCTGTAAATATTTTGATAAACTTCACTTTCATCTCAAGAGCCCACACATCAAAATAAGTTTACCACAGAACCATTACTTTGCTGGGCACAACTCCCAACATACACAGGAGTGAGCACCAACCCACAGAGTTGGCATCAAGCTAGGTAGGGTCAGGACCATATAAAATTTCCTGCTTTTCACTATTATGCCCTTCACACCATCTGCCTTTCAACATAGAGATTTTGAAAAATAAAATAGAAAGGTATCATGGCTGAAACTATTATGTGATCAGCAATTAGCCTGTTTGAGGAAGCCCCAAAGAGCTGAACTATGTGGAAAATGCTGAGACGTGGGGAACACCCATTCAGAGTGGAGCAAGGAAGTTGGCTTTTCACTTAATTCTCAGCACTGCTACACTGATGAGTCTGTCTGAAGTCAGTTTTTCTTGTTGAATTCTCTTCTGTGCTGGGTAAAGTGGCTTCATGTGTGGAGAGGTGCAGGTGCCTCCAAAGCATATATTTGCAGAAGTTTACTATTCATGGTCAGGAAATTATTTCACACAAGTACCAGTATGAACACAATCCTTAAACATAGATTGAGAGCAAGCCAAGGCTTACCACAAAAGAGGCTGCCGGAATGGAAAGTGAGAGGAAAGGAAGGCCAGGGGCTGGTGCGAAATGCCACCACTCTGGAGAAAGGCCAGAGCTAAAATCATGTTCTGTGGGTAGCACTGAAAGAGAAGAGACTGAAAGGGCTCACTTCCTTCTTTCTATGCAGTTCCTGTTTGTGCCCCTCCCTTACTGCAGCAATTTTTGGTTTTTTTTGTAGTTAGCCAGGCTTCCTCATTTCCCTACAGAGCTCCCTGAAGGTGGAGGTGGAAAGAATATTCAAGAAAAACTGGAAAAGGGAATTTGGAAATTATTTCTTGTATTTGGGGGGAGGAGAAGGGAGTTTCTACAAGGCTGCCCATGATTGTCAAATTGCAGCCCATTAGCTTCATGAACAATTAGACTATTAATTTGTCACCTGGAGTCTGCTGACCATGTATTCTCTACCTGCTGGTGTTTATTTATATCATTACTTCCATTTCCACCATTATGGTCCTGACTTTACCCAAAAGGAAACTGACTTTCCTCTCAGAGTCATTCTTGAAGGGCTAAAACCAGTGTCAGCACCTGAACCTGACCCATTCCCAGCCTACCCTGCAGCCACCACTGAGCCAAGGCACCATGCTGGTATTGAGCAATTATGTGATAGACAATCACGGCATCAAAAAATAGTATGTTCAGTCTGTTCCTGATGCCAGATAACCCTGTATCAAAATTTAATCTGAGTTTTCTAGTCTTCTAGACATGAAAACTTAGCATGTCCAGCATACAGCCCTGTTCCTCCCAGACCCATCCCCAACTGTGCCCTCTCTCACTCCTGAGACTTCTCTGACTTCCTCTCATCGACTTGATGGTCTAATCATAAACTTGTCTATAACCCGAGTAGCTGTGCACTGGTTTCTAAGAAACAAATGCACTGTGTGCGTGTCCTTTCTTGAGGACATTTTTCCCCATCTCTCCACCTTTCCTAAGTCACCCTTTCTTTCAGAAATAGCTACTGAGTACCTTCTATGGATCAGGCACCACACCTAGTGCTGAGGAAAGTCTGTGGTCTCAAGGAGTCCATGGGCTAGGAGCAGGGCAGACATGTAAAGGTCAGACAGTGTGGTAAGACCCACTGGAGACATACACCTGAGATATACTGAGTGTGGTGAGCAAATCAGTCCCTCCAAAGAAGCTGCTGCTTCCTGATTCTTACATAGCAATTTTGCGATTGCTTGGTAGTTAAAAGGAGAGATCTCAGGTAGAGGAAACTGTATATGCAAAGTCAGTGGGTGGGACCAGCTCAAGGGCTGGGAGAATGGAATGTGATGGTTTCCCAATCAAAAGATGGTGGAAGAAACTGGGTAGGTAGCCAGAAACCAGCTCATCGAGGCCAAGGATGTAGGCTCAAGAGTTTCGTTTCTAGGAAACTAAAGCCTAGATTTGTGGTCCTGAAGCAAATATGCACTTATTTATGTATGTATTTATTTTCTTACTGAAGTAACATTGGTTTAAATCAGTATATAGAGCATTTTAATTCAATAGCTATGCCTTATGATTGTCACTAAAAGTCTAGTTTCAGTACACACAATTGACCCCCTCCATCCAGTTTACCATTGTTTCACCCATAAGTAGAAAAGAGTTTTGCCTTTTAGAAAGGTCACTCTTGACAGGTTGAATGAATAATGGATTAAAGAGAAAGTTCTCTTATAGTTAAGGATACAAGCACATCAAGTTAAAACAAAAGAAGTGGAGACTGGTAGAGAGGTGTTTTGGAAGTTTTGATTAAACATGAACTATATGGAAGAGAAGAGGAGGACTGATTGACTGGGGTTTCTTACTGAAACCCCAAAGCTGGAAATCAGATGCTGATGACTGCCTGAGGGACGGCATTGGACACTTAGGCATGAGCTTGTTTAGCTAGAGTTGATTCTCAGTGATGCATCTGAAATGTCTACAATATAATAATTCAGTTGTTTCTTCAATTACCAGAAAACAGATGATGGGTTGGGAGAAAATAGTTTGTTTTGGAAATGTTGGATTTCTAGTGTTTATGGATGACCCAAATAGTGGTGTTAATTGTGCTGCTGAGTAGACAAGTTGAAGAGGAACCCAAGGGGAGAATGAAGAAAAAGCAGACAGAGGTGGAGGAGGAGAAGTTTCAAGAGACTGTGTCCCAGTTGCTGTGGAATGAAAGAGATCAAAGACCAAGTGGTTACCCAGATGCTTTCATTTTTTTTTTTTCTTTTGAGACTAGGTCTCGCCATTTTTGCCCATGGAACCTCGGGCTCACGTTGCCTGGGGTACCACAGACTCAAGAAATCCCCAACCTCAGCCTCCTAGGTAACTGGGATTACACGGCGCCCAGCTATTTTTTGGGATTAGGCCTCACTGTTTTGCCCCGAGTGGGACTTGAACCACGATCCTAGCCCCAGCTGGTTCATAGGCTGAAGCTTACAGGCATGAGCCACCAGTGCCCAGCAGATGCTGAATGCTTTCAGAAGTGCCATTGTTATTGGGATGCAGGGATGCATCCGGGACCTGAACCCGAGCAGTGATTGGAGGCATGGGTGTCAGATTGTAGCCACTGACCCTGGGAAGATGAGGAAGTAAACTGTGGATGTGCTGCCCTTCCAGAAGAGGAAGCCTGGAACTGTGCTGGTCATGTTCACAACTGTCACCGGCGCCAAGGATAATCCCGGGTATAGGGATAGATATTGCAAATTGAAGTAAATTTGCAATAAATTCATGAAAACAGGGAGTGAGAGGTTAGGCAATCACTAAATTTGGTCACAGAGTCCAGAGAAAGATTGTGGTTGTTTTACTTTTAGCTGTGAGACGGCAGATGCTTGTACATATACCAGAGGAGTGGGGGGATATACAGAGACAGCATTTTAGGGTGCAGGAGCAAAAGATCTAGGATGGAACAGGTCCTCAAGAAGGTGATGCTGGATGGCGATTCAGACTACAGGTGGAAAGATTGAAGGAACTCTAGAGAGACAGGTACAGGGTGGAGGAGGACAAATTCACATTATCAGGAACATGAGGAGGTGACAAGCAATTGTTTCCTTTTTCTACATCACAGGAATCTAAACATCAGTAAGGAATCTAAAGGCATGCTAAAGGCATGCTAAGGAGCCAGACTATGACTGCTTTGGCGTAACTGCCAACGGGAATAGAAGATATTGCTGACCAGGATGGTGACCACTATCCTCAGCTGACTTAAGGGGTGGAGGAGAATTCCAGCTCTGGTCTTTCCCTCAATCCCATCCCTCAAGATGGAGCCATTGGATCACACTCTAATGCCCTCACTATTCTTCTACCTGTAACCTGGTCTTTGTGCTCTGGGTTCATCCCTAGATCAGGTTTCTTTGGTTTCTCCCACCTGTAAGAAAGTCAAACTATATTGGCAGATTTCCCAGTGACAATAGAATGCTGAAACTTATCGAAACCGAGTGTTGAAATTGTTGTTTATGGAGGAAAATGCATCAACCATTCTGTTAAACGCATCCTATCATCTTTCTTCCAGAAGTTCACTATGCCACCGCTTACTGGATGCCAAAGGAAAAGACTGTGCAGATCAAAAATATTCTGGATAGGAATGGGGATGCGTATGGATTTTATAATGACTCCGTGCTCACCACAGGCTGGGGCATCTTGGAGATCAGAGCAGGATACGGTTCCCAGGACTTGAGCAACAACATCATCATGTTTGTGGCCGGCTTTTTAGAGGGCTACCTCACAGCCTCGTAAGTATCCCAATAGTAACGGCACAACAACGGCACCCCTGTTCCTTTCTCTGTCCTCATAGGGTGCTGTCTTTCTGGAAAAGTGTGTTAAAACTGGAAAATAGCTGAGATCCTTGATATCTAATGCAAACATTGTTCCCATGACATTTGTGCCCACGACCAGTACCTGCCTAGAGGGAACAGAGCACTCGCTGTGACTCTCTTCAGTCCTCCAGGGACTTAACTCTTATAAAGCTTTCCTCTCATGAAAATAGTTTGAAGAGCAACAAAACTTATTCATTTCATTTGTTGTCTAGTGGAAAGCAAGTGGGTGGTGGAGAACAGTTTCCAATACAGAGAATCTAATGAAAAATACAGTAAAGTGAAATTCAACCGTCTTAAAATGATATTTTTGACTGGGCAGAGAGATTCAAAATTGAATTTTAATATTTAATAGGAATGTTCCTTCCCATTCTATGGATTCTTAGATTTTTGCTTGTCTTATAGAAACAACAGGAATGCAGTTAATCATACTCTAATTTATGCATTCTTTTAGAGAAAGTCTGACTCTTTAATAAGTTGCAATTCATTTAATTCCTCTTTTTCCTCCTTTGATATGAAAGTGTTCTAATGACTTGGTCTTCTTTTCTCTCTATGACCTATATTAGCAAGACCTCATTTTGTGCAGTTTCCACCTTAGTCACAATAAACACAGTTCCAGTCTTGACTGAGTTCTGGAGATTACGTTGAAAGTTGAATGACAAGTTATTGGATTCTGACTCCTCTTCCTTATTTAGGCTAGACATTCCTGTTTTTCCTCTTATGCCAAATGTCTGCCACCTTACACTTCATGTCCTCTTAATAGTATACTACTCTTTAGAGATGGACCAAACATTACAAACTGAGTAAGATTGTAAAAACAGGTTTCAAACCATCTTTCTTTTTTTTTTTTTTTTCTAAGACACTTTTTTTTGAGACTAGGTCTCACTCTTTTGCCCGGGGTTGTCTCGAACCCACGGACTCAAGTGATTCCTAGCCTCAGCCTCCCATGTAGCTGGGATTATAGGTGCATGCCACCATGCCCAGCTCTCAAACCATCTTTTGCATGTAAAAATCTGCACATTTCATCCTTTCCTCCAAATCTTTATCTACTTCTATATCCACAAGCTCTGATTACATTATTTAAATTGAGTTCCAAATTTGGAGAAATAATTCGGACTGAAGTGGTATGATTATAAATATTCCAGAGGAACCTGTGAGTGAGCTACATCATGGGCTCTTTAGGGAAACTGCAGTACAAAAGAAACAGCTTTTGTCCATGAGAGTGTTGTCAGGTTGCGTGTCTTTGGGGATGTGGACATTACTCCTCCATACTCAAGAAACCAAGACAGCTTCTGACCAGGCGGTGGTCAGAAGACATCCTGAAGTTTCCAAAGAATATACATTTTTACCTCTTATTTCTGGGGGTGGCTTTATCATCTCTCCTGATTGTTAGCATGAAGCATTGACCTATCCTTGCGTACCTTCATCCTTTTATGAAGAAGATCCATAGAGTCATCCTAATAAGTTCATTCTTTTTTTATGTTTTAACTTTTATATCTTATAACTTTTTTATACTTCTATGTTAAAGAGTACTGAAATTTATTTCTGAGAGACACTTAGGTGCTCTTCAGAAATGGTTTCGTTGTATACCTTGCTATTGGCCATCACTATTCAACATCTGTGTGTCAGTCTTAGAAGACTTGAGCAAAGAGCTTGGTCTGCATTGTCACCCAAGCTTTGAGGACTTGGCAACTGGCCTGCCTTCCCTTCTGACCAGTAGTGTCAGCTCATGAGTGAAGAATTCGGGGGGAGGGGTGAGTCTTACCATCTCACAGCAGGTGCTGGCAAACCTCTCTTCACACACATACACACACACACATATACCTTTTATCAATTTCAGGCATATTCTTCAGGGGACTGTTAGTTGGTGGTGCTTTATAAAGTCTGATCCCACAGACCAGGACAAGACCTATAGTGAGGATATTGGAGCCTGGACTAGGAGGGTGAGTTTGTGTGAGTGGTCCAAGCAGAAGTCATATCTTCCTCGCCACTTAAACAGATGCTCAGCGACCAAGAGCAGTTCAGGGCTGCACTGTTTCCTGCAGCCTGCACTTAAAATGGACAGGACCTCCTTGTATTCTCCAGACCTTTGGAAGAGGAGGTGTACCAGAGGATGGATATTCCCAGATGAATTGTGGAGATGTCCAGTTCAAAAGGTTGGATCACCTGGGAATATGTAATTTCTGTTTGCAACATATGAAATACTTAAAAGAGTGAATGAAGCAAACACATACACACACATCCCCAGTCCATCATTTCCTTTGAGGTATTCAATAATTTGCTGCTTTCTTGAACCTTTACAGCACTCTCCAGACTTGATCTGGGGCTCAGTTCTTCATTGCTAATCAGGAAGCAGCTCCAGGTCATCAGCCTGAACTGTTCCAGTTGCAATTCCATCATAGGTGATAGCAGCTGCCACATCCAACTAAGCCTCAGCTTGGAGAAGCCACTATGTAACTGTCTTTCCTTTTCTTCTTTCCTTTTCTCTTTCTTCTCCCACTGCCCTCACTCATGACAGTCCTGATTCAAGCACTGCAAGAGGTTAAATTCTGAGGGGTTCTGGAGGACCTGATTCTCTGCAGCCTCTCATTCATCCCTTTACCAGCAACAATTAGAGTCCCAAATCCCCAAATATGTGAGTCAGATGCTGCCCCACCCAACTCTACCTATTAAACCATTTCTCTGCCTTCAAGACCCATCTCAGATGCTACCTTCTTGATGAAGACCTTTCTGCCTCACTCCCTCCAGACTAGAACTCCAGCTCATCCTGGTTCCTCCACCATCTTTTGTTCCTGAAGGGTAGCATCCTTATCTTATTCATCCATATATTCTCCAGAAACGTGGCACAGGGCTTCTTCCCCCAGAAGTCAATTACATACTAGGTTTAATTGTACCCTATTGTCAATCTAATTCTATTAGAGATGAATCAGAGAGTGAGACACATATTTCCATGTAATGCTTAGCCACCTTGCCAAATAGAGCTTCTTCTCTTGTTTTGTGGCTCTGTGGGGTGGCTCCCTGAGTTTCAAATGCAGTCTCTGATGTCTCTCTAATGATGTAAAAACTGATAAATAATCATAGATTGGCCTTTAATAAAATGAGTCATGAAATCTTCCTGGAAAGAATGGTGATGGAGGAGGTGTGATATGCTCTAGTTGTTAATGAAGTGCAGCTACTAAAATGACCTGCTCTGGAATTAGCTGGTTTAGTGAGTCAATGCAGTGCAACAAATGCCTTTTCCATGACCTTGTACCTGGCTCTGCATAGGGAGGAAAGGAAAGTTCATTACTAAGTAAGTTCTTCACAGAGGACTCCATTTTAGTTACTATGTTGACATAATAATTGTTCAAACAATGATTTTAAAAAAGTCTAGTAAGATTAAAAAGTATAGGTTGAGAAAATATCAGAGATAGGGCCTATTTGTGCATGGTCTGCCACTGAGAAACACCTCAAGAATATCCTCCACACCCCAACTTCTTCTTTTGATGCTAGAAGCTGAAAACAATTACAATTCAACACTAAGAGCAAAACAAAGTAAGACATGGTCCTATCCTCAAAGATGTCACATGACCCAGTCACTGTTTGGAACTTAGCATGATCTACAAAATGGTGGTGGTGGTCATGATGCTGATGATGCTGATGATGCTGATGCTTATAATGACTAGCACCTAATCTGAAACATAACCAGATAATATTCAGAGCATTATCATCCTCATATTATCGATATGAAAACTTGGGCACAGAAAAGTTATATGGCTAGCTGAGGTTCACAAAGCTAGTTCCTGAGAGCTAAGATTAGAAAGTAGGCACTCTAGCTACAGTTACATGCACACACACATGCACACATGCAAGTAGATTAATCACTATGGGAAATCCTACAGAAGGTCAATAGAGTCTCTGACCCAAGAAGTTAAAACAGCTAAAGATGGTGGAAAAGGAAAGTGACCTACTCAAAAGTAGCATAGATTCAGCAGCATTAAAGATATTTAAACAAAAGTTAAATGCAATAATTCATTTAAAAATATTTACAAATAATTAGAAGAAAATGCTTTCCTGCAGTGAAGTTTATTGAATTTAGGAACTGTGAAATAAAAACCTTCAAAGTTATTCACCTAACTAGCAATAACACTAATTTTTATCAGTTTTCATCTAGAAACAGCAAAATTCCATAGAAGGCTACTCTAAAACCTGATTCTCAGAGAATTAGATGGCACTCAGGGAAAAATGAGAGTAGTGGAGTAAAGATGAGAATTTAAACAAAAGTACCTGTACACCAAAGGTCTAAAGTGAACAAAGAAATTAAATGTTAAGTAAAACAGTCACCAAAATCAATATAATGACACATTCCATATTAATTTTACAGAATGTTTTAGCAAATACAATTAGAGTACACTAAATTATAAAGGAAAGGAAATTTGAAGAATTTATGAAACAAAAAGGAAGAAGTAAGAAGACAGAAAGAAATAAGATAATTTAAAAGAACTAGTTTGAAATAATATAGTAAAAATTATGGCAATTAATTTTTAAGACAATGCTAAATAAGCAAACTATCATGGAAGCAATTCTAAATGAGAAATTAATATTGAGTGTTTGACATAATATACTACCCAAAGAGATAAAAAAGGTAAAAAATAATAAGACAGTTATTATCAGGTGGAACAGTTTGATGGAGAAATCTCAAGATGTCTACAGGATCCTAGGAAAAAAGTCTCGTGAAAATTGTAGATCAGCAGTAGTTAACAGGGTGATAACAGATTTTATCAAAATTGGGGGAAAAAACTCAAGTTCTTAGTTGGAAGAGTATTAGTGGGTATAATTCAGAAAATTCAAGATAAAGGAAATAATCTTAAGAGCAATCAGAAAGAAAAGACATTGGCTACAAAAGAATCACAGCTTTTTTGACAGAATTCTTTTCACTGACAATAGCAGAAGATACAAGGATAATATCTTAAAAGTCCAGAGGGATATTCTAACTAGAATTTTTTTACCATTTGAATCATCTAAGAGCAAGGGCAAAAAGATGGTGATTTCATATATATATATATATATACAAATATAAATATATATAAATAAAAATGTTTTTCTACTCATACACTTCTGTTAAACTCTTGTAGGATATACTTTAACAAGACTAGCAAGAGGGAAGTTTGGGCTATATTGATCTTTAATATAAAACAAAGTAGTTGATAAATTTATTGTAAAAGTTAAAATATATAAAACATTTAAATAAAAAAAGTTAAAATGAAATCTGACTAAAACATGATAGATGGTTTCAGTGGGCAGTTAAGGCTTAATAAAATAGGTTGCCATGCTTGTAGAGGAGATACATATATGGTTCATTTAGGCTTTATGAAAAATGTAATTAAATATTTAAAAATTTTAATGATCACTAAAACACTATACACTTTACAACTTCTAAATCAGCAGAATTAAAAAGAAGGATAACAAAAATATTATCTAGATAAGGAAAACATGAAAGATGAGGACAAAAAAAGGTAAATGGTAAAAAGAAGATTTAAAAATAAATCCAAGCACATTAAAATCAATAAATGCAAATGAATTACTTTCATCAATTAACAACGTTTAACTGAGCAGATATTGTTGTGCAAGATGTGGTTGCAAATTGCCAACTTGCAACTAGTGGATGAGTATGTCCTGGAGGTCTAACACACAGTATAGTGATTATAGACAACAACACTATTATAAACTTCAAAGTTGCTGAGAGACTAGATCTTAATTGTTCTCACCACAAAAACGAAATAATTATGTGGAATGACACATGTGTCAACTAACTCCATGAGGTAATCATATTGCACTTAGAATCAAATCCACATGTTATGTACCTCAAATTTACACAATATATGTCAATTACAGCTCAATTTAAAAAATTTACTTTATAACCTATGAGACATTTAACTTTGTAAAGGTAAATTTTAATAAATTCCAAATAGCCAATAATCCTAGGGGAATGGATATTAAAACAATTAGTGTCTCATCAAACTGTCAAGATGTAAAAAGTGTGACAATATCAAGTGCTGGTGATTCTGTGGAGCAAGAAGTCCTAATGTAAGAGCTGTGAAGGTAAATGAGCACAGTTACTGTGGAGAGAATGTTAGCAACATCCAATAATGTTATTATATAGAATATGCACCCAGCAATCTAGTTTTATATACTATATATATATTCTAATTTGCAAGTGTGTAGAAAGAGACAAACAAAATGCTTGAAGTTGCATTATGACAATGAAAAAATAAAAACTGTTTAGATGCCCCTTATTGAAATATACACACATGTTATAAATTCAGTGAGGAAAAGGAATAAATCTAACTGCATATGGTAGCATAGAGATTTCTTTAAAAATGTGCTGAAAAATAAAAAGAATAATAATAAAATGAAAAAAGAAGGAAAAGAGAAAAATGTCATGTTGAAAGGAATAAAAAAGTTAGAATGATAGTATAATTGTATTTATATTTTTTCCTGAAATATGAAATACATGATCTGCTGAGTAACCTATTAATTTAAATATATATGTAGTGATAATGTGCAAAAATGCATGGGGATAATAAGTCACTGATTCAAGGTTTGAATTACCTCCGGGGAGATGGGATGGGAATTCATGTACATGGGAGCCTCAACTTAAATGTCTTTCTAAAAACTTGGCAAATACAACAAAAAAGAATGATTTAGGCAGTTGGCTGGCAGATGCTTGAGTACTTACTATGTCCTGTGCTCTTCTGAAATACATCCCAATTTAAAATTTTGTGTTTGCTCTGTTGAAAAAGGTAGTAGGCAAAGTTTCCTATTGCAAAAGATTCCTCCATGTTCTAGCTAGAACCAAACAGGCATAGGAAACTTTTGCAACAGGAAACTTTTGCTATCCAGGTGATAGGATCAATTATGGTGACCAAAATGTGTGAGAAGATAAATAGATATGTAATTATTTTCATCTATCTTTTCAGACACATGTATGACCACTTTACAAACCTCTACCCCCAGCTGATTAAGACATCATCCATTGTGGCTAAACTGCAGGAGTTTATGACGTATGTACAATAACTTTGCTCTTCTCATTGTTACTGAGGTTGCAGATCTGTCATTTAAATAGCAGCTTGTCCTTTGTCAATTTTCATCTCTTGAGCAGGACTCTGGAGTGGTCCTTACAGTAACAGTGAGGTACAGCAGTGTTAGCTTGGGTAATAACATGAGAACTGGTTGCAGACCAGTCCTTTAATTTGGGCTTTTTTGAAAGTCTTAAATGTGATGTTCTCACTTGCTGATACAGAAAAGACTCCACAAAGGTAAGGCAGAACAATTTAACCTTCTAGATTGCTTCCACCTGGAGACCCTTTCCCTCTTGCGAGAGTACTCTTTTTCCCTCTTTAAGTTGTTTCCTTTTTATGGGCCTGGTGATTGACCCTAGTCAGGGTGTTCAGTGATATCTAACATCTTAATTCTTATCCTTGGAAATTTTAATTTTCATAAAATTATTTGAAACCGATAATTTTCAGTATTCAAAAATGTGTATTATAAATGTGGAATGACAGATTAATTTGGGGATAGAAGGAAAGTCTCCTGGCTTGGCCCTCCAAATCATATACTAAGCAACTTCTTCATTGAATGCAGAAGCCCTGCAGAGTAATAAACTACTGGGCTAGATTCTACGAAGCAATGAATCTGTCCTCTGAGACCTATCTGGAGATAGCCTTGAGCTGAAATAGCTTTCAGTACACAGAATTACACCAAATCATCCTCTATAAGATGCAGAGAAATAAAAAAGAAGACAGAATGAAAGGACAACAAACTATTTTGCTAAGTACGCCAGGACAGAGGTATTGAGACAAATGTTAATAATACCTGAAATAGAATAAGCAGGAAACTATGAAAACATCCAAGAGAAATAGAAATATATACAAACTGCCTTGTTCCCTTAAAATTGCTTTTCTCTTATTGTTGAACTTGACAACTTTTACATGCAAAAGTGACATTAATCAACATGTCCTCACTGAGAGACATTGTGAGTTTATATGAAATTCAGATGGATGGAATATCTTGACCTCCCTAGGTCTCAGTGTCACAAGTAGGTAAATATAATGCCTGTTTGATTCTAGCTAGAACATGGAGGAAGCTATCAAGGAAAAGTCCATCATCTGAGGAAAAAATGGCAGATCATTTAGGATTTGCCCTGATGTCCTTTCAAAGTGATTAGAAAGTCACAAGATGAAGAATTTAAATTGTACTAGCATAGGTATCTTTGTCTATAACCTCTCAATGTTTAATTTAACTTTGTGTGTGCAACCATACAAATATAATTTTCTTTTCCAGCAAGCAAGATCAGTGGACACGGGACAAGATAAAAAATTCCAAGGATGATCCATTTTGGAGACATACAGGTTATGTTATGGCCCAATTCGATGGGCTGTATGTAGGGGCAATGAAGAGGGCAGTATTAGATGGGAGAAAGGTAAGATTTTAAAGAAGCTACTGAGAATTTATAAGACATTGTAACAATACTGGAAGTTCTTTAAAGTAGCATTCTAGTTGAGAAGCAGATCAAATTAAATTAGGCCTGGCATACAAGAAATATCTGATCTAGCATATTATTAGCATTCCCTCCTGACACAAAATTCAAGCTGAACATGCAAACCAATTTGCTTCTGAGTATTTTCAATGTTCTTCATATGCTCTGGAGTCAACTGAAGAATTCTGTATGAAGCATCACGTGTTTGACTTAGTAAAAGTTTTTTAGATGGTATGATAGCATGAGCCTCAATGCGAAGGGCTGAGGGTTTAAGTCCAGTGCTTCCTATTCTCCACAAAACACATGTGCACACCCTTTAATCAGACACTGCAATTTTCTCTTTAAAGCTCTGTGGAATTTGTTGAAAATTCTAAAGGACCATTAGAATTCTTGAGTAATGCGTGTGCTCCTTGTTCAAAAACCAAACTGGAGATAATTTGTATAAATAAGTACTTAGCCGGAGGTTTTGCTTTTGTTCTTGTTCTTTGGTTAAAATGGCATTTTTCTTTGCCTTCTATGAAGCCAGCTCACTAATTGTCACTAAGAAGTCTCCCCGGCCTCAGGCTCCTCTGCCAGGGTGAATCTTGCAGGAGCAATGCTCTCTAACTAAGTTAGCACCAGGTTCATGTCCAAGTCTGATCGCTGTTTCAAGATTAATGCTCCCAAAGCAAAACATAGCCAAATCTAAAACACTTGAGTTGAGTATTTATGCTGTACAGCAGTGATTCTCAACTGGGGTGACTTCCCTCAAGGTGCTACTTGGCAAGGTCTAGGGATATTTGTGGTTGCCCAAAACTGGCAGCTTCTATTGATACCTCATAGGTTGGACCAAGGATGCTACTAAAGATCATGCAATGCACAGTCCCCCTTACATAAGAATTATTGTCCTAAAATACCACTCACGCCGGAATTGAGAAAAGTAACTGTAGACAAAGGCAAATAGAACACTGTGTTTGTTTTACTCTCTTAGCCACTCCCCAAATCTCTGGATATCAAAGCATGTCAAACCATCTCTTATAAGTGATAATTATTTCATAAGCTGCCGTAAAATCTAGCATATCTGTTCTATTAGGAACCCTTTACAAAGGAGTAATTTAGTGCCTCTCAAAGGATGGGAAAAATAGAAAATAATAGAAAAATTGTCACAAGTCAATGTTAAGTGCAGGCTTGTCTTCCCCAGCCCATGACCGTATTCCAGATTCAGTTCCTGAATTCTGTTGGAGATCTGTTGGATCTGATCCCCTCACTTTCTCCCATAAAAAACTTCAACCTGAAGGTTTTTAAGAGATGGGACATGGGACACTGCTCTGCTCTAATTAAGGTGAGACACACACGGCAGCCTTTCTGCATTCCCTTGTTCTGGTCCACACAGACCTCTATACATTCCCCAGGTTTGCCAACCCTCACCACCCCAGCTGTTGCTATTCATCAGCTCTGTCATAAAAGCTAAGAACTAGAGGGAGCTAATGGAAGGATATGGATGTTGATGACATTATCTTTTTCTTCCACTATTCCTCCCTGCTGTATGGACCTGCCTCTTCTACCCTTTAGATGAGATCAGGCATGTTCAGGGTGGTAGGGCTACAAATTGGTGGTATGGCTACAAACCTTTTTAGAGTTTTCTGTTTTAGATACTAGGAGAACCTGTGTGTCTGCAAACACTAAAGGTTAATGTTTGTTTGCCGGGTGTGGTGGTGCATGCCTGTAATCCCAGCTACCTGGGAAGTTGAGGTTGAGGATCACTTGGGGTTTGGGACTACCCCGAGACCTAGGCTCTAAAAAAAAAAAAAAAAAAGAGAGAGAGAGCTTAATGTTTGACTCTCTGGATATATTTTCCAGAATAAATATAGTAGTCAACATCCAAATTGACAAAGTCCTATAAGCTTCTGCACTTGGAATCTTTTCTAGCATTTACTATGTATCATCTGCTATGACTCTGGCTATAGGTTCTTCCTGGATTTGAGAACATCTATTTTGCTCACTCCAGCTGGTACACATATGCAGCCATGCTCAGGATATATAAACACTGGGACTTCAATATCAAAGATAAAGACACCAGCAGTAGCCGCCTCTCTTTCAGCAGTTACCCAGGTAAGCACACTGCGAGGGACATCTGAAGACTTAGAGTACAACTGTGGTAATTAAAAGTAAGTGGAACAGGAGAAGAAATACTTAGTGGTTAACATACATTAATGTACTTTTATTTCAGGAATGTTTTCTGAAGAAATCTATCTCTAGTGCATTCATTGAACGGAATGACTAATAACAGAGTAACAGACTAAGTTAATAGGGTTGCCAAAATTCTCTTTGAAAAGTGTCAACTGAATATTAAGTAGAGGCTCTTTCCTAGGATCCACGGTGGAAGCAAAGATCAGTGACTAGGTCCTGCTCTCAATAGGGTCTCTGTTTCTCTTATTCATTACAATATCCAGAGCACTTAACCTGGGTGGCACCTACTACTCAATAGATATTTGCTGAAAGAATGGATGAATGTGGAGGCATATAAACGTATACTAATGGAATACTTCAATACAGATAAGACTATTATTACTGGCTACTCTATATGCTACAACCAAAGTGTAAGACAGTTCATAAATATTCAAAAGAGGAAGAACTCATATCTGATTTGGGAAATAGGAAAGAGAGGTTGATGGCTGAGCTAATCCATGAATGATGACTAGAACTTGAACAGGTAGGGCTGGATAGGAAGAAAGGTGTCTGTGGATTGTGAACTGCTAGGCCTAAAGGAGAGAGAGAGATGATTTAATAAGAATGAATAAGTGGGCCGGGGTAAGAAAATAGAAGTAAAAACAAAAGTAGCCAGCACATGACCCATGACCCAGCAGAAGGGGTCCAACCACTCGGTTCCCTTGGTTGTTACCTGGCAATGTGGAGATCAGTGTTTCCACCTCCTCTCGCTTCTCAAGCTAGAGAGCTTGGATAAAAAATCAAAACCCACTGTGTGAATCCACTAATGCATGTATGCCTACTGGAATTGTTCCCTCGATTGCAGCTTTGCAACTTCTTCAGGAAACATCAAAGGGACTATTCTTACCGGTCACCTTAAGAGTCCACCATGGATGTCACATGGACACTTTTGACTTTAAATGAACACTATGCACCTTGCTGGGTGGTTTGCAACAATCTTCCAAGTCTAGCTGCCTTTGAAGTACTAATCTAGTCTTTGCAGTTCTTGCTACTTGGCATTACTGTTCCTGTTAGTACTAATAGCACCCTCTGAGAAATCTGAGCAGGGGTATAAAGGAATAGTTTTCTGTATTTGTGGCCTGATGCTCCCTTTGAGACCACTGATTGCCTTTTTGTCTTATATGCTTAGCAGTTCAGTACTACTTAGCATTTAGTATAGAAGGGTGTCCCTCTGAGCTACACTATGCTTTGATTCTTTCATATTCTTTGAGACTGAAATTTAAGAGCAGCAAGAGACTGAGATCAGCCAGCTATTTGTAGTCTTCTTGTCACTTGTAATCAAATGCAGCATCCAGGTATTACCTGCACTGCCTTGACATCTTCAGAGTATTGTTTTGGCCTCTTGACAGTCCTGAATCCCAGCAGTTGTGGTCAGGAAGGGTTTAGAGGTCTTTCCTTTTGGAAGATTGTTAGTATTTGCATAAAATCCCTCGAGGATGGATGAATAGATAGGTACATATATAATAAAGGTTTTTAGGGCCACTAAATTTAGAGAAACAATATTTGTTTATCCCAAGATATTTTTCATAGGAGTCAGCAGAACATTTTTATCATATTTTACTTGACAATCTTCCTACTCTTACTTGACAACTTTGTTGTCAAAGCAAACATGAAAAACATGAAGAGTCTCATATATATTACAAAGAACAAAATTTAAGGGCTTGACTACTTGGACTCACCCAAAAGATATAGATTCACGCTTTTTTTATGAACTTCATTCCCTGTGAGTTATTGATTCCAGAACAAAACTGGTGATCTCTTTCTTTTTCTTTGGTGAAGTGGCATGGGAGAGTGAGTATATTAGAAGTCATGAGTTTTATATTTGAGGGGGCAGGTCTTGGTGGTTCTTCCTGGTATAGATAAGAATATTAAGACTTGCTGAGACAGAACAGAGACCAAGCTGTGACTTGGCAGAGGCAAGTGTTAAAGATGATGATATCTGGGTGGTGCAGATACTGTCATTTAAAACAGACAACCCTGAAGACTGCACATGTACTTTCCTATAATAGTTTAAAATATGTCCTCCCCAGTTCTTCAGAAGTGACCACTAAGATGATTGTTATAATGAACACTGAAACTTCAAAACACAGTAACATGTTTTTTGAGGTTTCCCAAAAGGAAAATGGGAGAGTTAAGACAACTAACTCTGAGGATGCATTAAATGCATCCTCAATATATTCTATTATAGTGTGCCTCTGTTTTCTAATCTGTAAAATGAGGTGAACGCAGCATTTCATTAAATTGCAGGCATATAATTTGCTCATTCACCAACAGCTTTCTAACAATTTTTGTGCTAGGTAAAGTATTTACAGTGGCATATAATCAATACTCTAACAGAGTTTGCATTTTGATGATAGAGGCACATAAGAAAGCAACCATAAGTGTGATTTGTAAAATAAGAAGTAAGACTATTTAGGGATGTTGAGATATCTTTTAAGAGAATGCTGAGGCATAAAGCATGTCTAAATTAACCAGGTTAATGGGGACAAGGGGATGATAGAATGTTCCATGTGGAACAAATGGCATGTGTCAATATCTGTAGGCAAGTGTGGAGAAATCCAGAGAGAGGAAATGAAGCAATTCAAGACCATTAAAATGACAAGTGACATTAATAGGTATGCATTTTAGAATTATCTGGCCCATGAGAGGAGGACAAGAGTAGCTGCCAACAGAACATTCAGAAGGCTGATGCAATCATTCAGGCAACTCACAGCTCAGACTGTCTCATAGACAGCCAAGCAATGACTGCATGGATGACTGACTTCCAACATCAAGAAGCCACTCAACTGTCAAAAAAATGTGATGCTGCATTGCTGCAGCACATCATGACTTCTCCTGTGCTCCTGTGGTCCTCTCCAGGATCAGTTACCTAGTAAGTTACCAGGTTCTTGAGGATCAGTTACCTAGTAAGAATTATCAGAAGGAAATAAACAAAATTTGAACTCTAACTAGCCTAAGACAATAGAAGAGCTTCAGTTCTCTTTGTGCTACATTCCTCACCCATATGAAAGCCTTCCTCCAGCACATCAGAACCGTAAGCCAGTTTCCTGCTCTGGGTTGACAGGAGCCAAGTTTGTAGAAATAGAGCTACTTCAATTTAGGAAACAAATTAATATATAACTCTCATCTTAACCCAAAAAGGATTTAAAGTGAGTTGATGGTTTAATAGGTTAAGTCATTTTTGTTTTCTATTCAAAAGGGCAGGTTTCTTTTAAAAAGGGAATGAAAGGCTGCTTGTACAGACATAAGCATGCAGAAAGAGCTGTCCCTGTAAGGACAGGTTTGATAAGAGAGGCTGCACAGTCGCAGGCAGGCAATCTTGGGAGGATTGCTGCTTCTGCTGTTTTGCAGAGGGAGAAGGTTGGTGAAGAGAAACACCTGCATAGTTATGGGCAGGCAGGACCACTGAGGTTCAGTGATTTCTAGTTCATGTTTTAAAAGAATAGGGGTGTCCTTCATCCGTGGAGATATTATTTCGTTTGAAGATGTTAACAGGACATGTCCTAAGAAAGTCAGAAGTATTCTGGGGAATAACCTCATTATATTTCACCCTGAGACACAGGAAGTGTGAGGACCTTCCTGAAAATTTTCTAATTCAATTTCCCTCAGCCTGAGACCAGTCAGGCTCACAGGCCTGGGGAATCTGAATCTGGCCAACATCCCATGTTTGTCTGATCTATGTAGGAAGCACCATTCTAGAAACCTCCTAATTTCCTTTCCAGTGCCCAAGACCAATCAGGGTGAGAGAACCATCCAGGTAGGGCTGAGGTCAAACAGGGACCACTGTGAGTGCTGTTCTGTATCACGGTTTTGAGGGATGCTTCACCCTCTCCTTCCCCACACGTGGATTGAACAGGTCCCCAAGGGTTGTTCTGGAACTCAAGCCTGTGGGATGGTCCTGGTGAGAAGATCTTTTCTGCTTGTCCTCATGATGGATTTGGGGGGGGGGCATGATTGAGTGATGGAATGTTGGTAACATGTAATTTGGGGTGACCCTCATGTGAGACACAGCATGTCAGGGCCCTAGACTCTCAGACAGCACCCTAAGTCTTCAGTTTCAGCACATCTGTGTATCTGAGCACCTAAGTCCTCAGTGCTAAGCACCTGCCCTCTATAGTACCCAGGGCTGCAGGAATGGACATGAATTTCACTCTGTGTGGCACAGCTGGAGGATCGATCACCTTACCCTGTGGAGATGACCTTACCCCACTGCTTATGTTCCACAGTCCTCTGCGGAGTACTGGCTTGACCTCGACAAGGGTTTTTGAGAACATTTCAGTAGCTCTTATGCCTCCAGTTAACAAATGATTTCCTCCTCTTTGGAGCACGTCTTAAAGTGGATGGACCTACTTTGTACTGAAAGTGGGTAAAAAAGAGATTTTTTGACTTTATTTAACTGTTTACCCCTATCCGCCTGCTTCTCTCCAAAGCAGGCTACAAACAGTACTTAATTGCAATTACCTTTAACCTTAACTGGATACTCTTATTTGCCTGCTACTCTCTACAAAGCAGGCTACACACTCTTCATTAGCATTTTTACTGATTACCTTTACCATTGATATGCAAAAGCCAGCTAACTGCTCTCTGCTTTCAGCTCTAAAAACTGCAGAAAAGAAAAACTTTAAAACACAGTTTAAACTTTCCACTCGTGGGTCCTTACCACCATCCCCAGCCTTCTCAGCCAAAATACCAAGCCAATGCAAGACAATCAGTGCAGTGCAGACTAATTTATTTTTAACAGTAATTTTTAATTATCCTATTAACTACAAAAGAAACATGTAAGACTCAGAATACTTTAACATTGTCCAAACCCTTTCTCAGTATTGTCCAAAGTCCTTTCCCAGATTGCCCCAAAATCCTCAGTCTCTCAGTCCTAATCGTCTCACCAATGTCCAGACAGAGTCCATCTCCAGACGCTTGAAGACATGTTCCTTTGAATGCTCCTCTTTG